>JANAVB010010797.1:3905246-3947647 GCA_029216955.1 Iris pallida | reverse complement strand
CACCTTAAAATAATTTCGTCCTCGAAATTCTAATTCGTAACTATTCTTAACTTTAAAGTCTACCCTTACCTTCGGTTACACTACTCCTCAAAACTAAAACCTTAATCTTTTAACTAGTTGCTAACAACCCTACCAACAGACATAGAGCATATGGCACCTATAATCCTCTCCTATTTATCAAGCTTCCAAAAATTTAACAAGCAGCAATTTACACAAGTAGCTAAAAAAAGTATTGATAAATTCTAATATGCATGATCATTCGTCGCTCTGAAATAGGAGGGACAAAAGGTATGAAAATAATCGAGAGCAAATATAAAGTTTCAAGAGAGGTAGAAAGTATCCAAGGGTACAGATAGAAAGAGTGTTTACGAACCATTGACTTATTTGTTAGATTAGGCTACTCTAGTCCAGTCACTTGCTAAATCAAGAACCCTTCGTTTCTTAGAGGGGCTTACAATTATGCAATACAGAAGTTCCGTTCTCGAAATTAATCTAAACAAGGTTCCATAATAGAATGGAATTTGAGAAATCAAGATTGTGATCTTTCCCGTGGCTATTTAAACACACGAGCAAGGAATATAAATACAATACAAGATCGTATCGCGACTTCCAGGTAGATGGAATAAGGGTTATGAATGACTTCACATTCTAAGAGATGGAGTCTACATCATAGATACAGGGACCTATTTCAATTAGTTCGATTTTATTGGTCCAAAAATGGTGGTAAGCATGGATGGGTTTTACGGGTCTTAATGGGTTCCCTAGTTGGACATCAATCGTAGGTTTGATGAACCTTGGATTTCAATATATATTGCATGGATAAGATTCTAAGATAAAACTATTTGTACTAGGTTAGGGTATCCTAGAATAGGTTTCCACCCAAGTAGTTGAGCTAGTTGCCAGTCAGGTTGGTTAGCTAGGTCCCTCAAGCCCAAAAATGTGCCTTTCGGTGACTTTTGTGTTTAAGTAGCACATGAGGCCTCAATTGGGTGGTACACTAGTGGCATGTGCATAGTGGACTTAGAGTAGATCACAACCATATATTGGGTCGAATGAATTGAGTTGAAATTGAGGCTCTAATGGAAGTCGGAAAGCATACCGGCATTATGGTAAGGGTTATAGCTAGTCCTTTTGACCTAAAAGTCGTACCATAAAAATAGAGTACAAGGGGACGTGTTTGAGTGGGACATGATATACCTAGATGAAAGTGGACTCGTCTAGATCTTGCATATAAAATTTATTGGAGGGTAACCGCTGGTCTTGTGCTCCGAATATTAATGACACGGCCGGGGCACAAAATAATCTAAATGGAAAGTGGGAGTCCATGGGGCACTAATTATCATCCTAATAAAAATTATTCTAATCAATCGATAATCCTCGTATATCTCAAATTTTAGAAGGCTTACAGTCTACCCACTTTAGAAGTTAGGATATGGTTTTAGAAATAATGGGGTTAGAAGGATTTCAAGGTCCGGATATTGTACCTCGACTCTTGTTAATAGAGAATAAGGCACGGCGTTACAGGATACCGTAGATATAAGTCATGTCAATGATCGTTCCTCAATAAATAGAGAACGAGTATGTACAATGACACATGGTCGATAAAATAGAATGATCTACTCGTCCACAGTATACAAGAGTTATCGACGGGGTAATCAACTCTAAGGCAAAAAGATTTCTAACAACTGAGTCATGAATTTCTATTAGTGTCAAACCTGCCAGACTATTGTTACAAGGGTTCTAGTTAAAGCAAGCTTCAAACAAATAATTTGAGGCTCACAACAATCGGTCTCTTGAGAATAGATAGTCTCCTAGGTTGGCATTTGATCTAGGGAAGATCCTAATCATTCTCGGACTCCAATGACTAGAAGATCAAGATAGTAGGTTTAGTGTCGAAGGGAGGACGAGTAACTCAAGGCAAGGTTCCAGTCACAGGGCTGGCCGATGGTAGCTAAACTTGCGTATACAACTATCATAGCCATGGGGAATACTCTGTATCTACCTATCAATTACGAGCTTTCGTCTTTCCAATCAATGAAAAATAAAAATAATAAAGAGTTCAAGAGAGATGTCCTGAATACAATTACGTGATTCAAAGGCGAATGTATAATTCAAGAGGAATTGTCAAAGCAGTCGCAGATGAGATCCTAGAGACATCTACATCTCAATCCACGTAGGATAGTTAAATGAAAAGCGAACCAAATGCATCATGGTTGATCAGACCATAATACAATGATTCTGATTAGACAATATGTTAGCGGACGTCTCCAATAAACATATGTCTCGAATCAAGCTCGATAAAAGGGCAAGCTTGCAAAACTAGGCTATAATTGCAGCGTTGGTCAAGATAGTCAAAATACAAGTACACGAGATTTTTGAAAAGAGATACAAGTAGTTCGAGTTTTGAGAGAATTAAAACCTTGCATGGTGTCATTGCTTATATAGGCATCCTACTATCTTTTATCCATAAGGCCTTGGTCGACTAATGGGTTATGGACTTCTGAATTCTATATTCTAAGTAAACCTATTAGTGTCAGTCAATTACCTCGTTAATAGATCACAAGGTCCACGGATTGCTAGGTTGGGAGACATGCTACCTAATCTTATAGAATCCTTCACTAGTATTAGCTTTGGATCTTAGGAGATATACAGGGCTATTCTCTATAGTGTCCTAAACTTGTAATCAAGTCTGAAGTCATTTCATTGAGAATTATGCCTTGCCCGTATACTCTGGCTGTAGCAAACCCTTGGTTCCATGATTCAGGTGTATGCTATCAGATACTCTACCTTACATTGACACAAGGGTATCTAAGACCTAAAGAGGTCAATGAGGACATGGTTTTAGCAATGTTCCATAAACTACAATTCTTCGAAATGATTTCAATTCTATGGACTGTGCCTCGCCAGTGCGCTGCTGGCTGGCCATTGCAATCGTTAAAATTACTCCAACTATATTCCTAAGAACTCCAGGAGCTGCTAGAGATTCAAACTAGTTGACCATGATAGAAAGCGTAAACATCTGTCTATAGGTGTCTATCCTTAAAGTAAAAGATCGATCGGGGAGAAAATAATTGAAGACAAGAGAAGTAAGAACATCCTAATATTTATTTCATATATATTTCAAATGGCTGAGGGAAAACTTTGAATCAATCTACCTCGAGATTTGTATATGAATCGCAGAATCAGAAATTATAAACCAGTTCCTTACAACAAAAGAAATTTAAAATAGACAATTCTAACTTATGATATAAGATTTATATCTAATAAAGCAAAAGAAAATTAAACAGTTCATCAAGATCAAAGCCTTA
This sequence comes from Iris pallida, assembly GCA_029216955.1. Lineage (NCBI taxonomy): Eukaryota > Viridiplantae > Streptophyta > Magnoliopsida > Asparagales > Iridaceae > Iris > Iris pallida. Next base: position 3,944,339 of record JANAVB010010797.1, on the reverse strand, counting down.
ATTCTAGGTAAGCCAAACTTACCAAGTGAATAGTATATCCACATCGGATCATGTCGTCATATCAAAAGTAAGAGTGTACCTATAGGGATCTGGCAAGTTATCTAAATTTAACAATTCTGTATCTAAGTGACATGGTCTATCAGACAATCTTAACTACCCAACTAGTCTAATTAATAGGGACCCTTATCCTAGTTATCCTCCTAAATCATTTCAATCCTAATCGTGAATGAGCATTTCCTAGTCGCAGGCTCACAATGGTACGACTAACTTAAGTACCATCACGAGTTCGTAATCTTTTGCAAAAATGACCTGCATAGGCCACCACAAAAACTTGTCACGACCCGCACCCACTTTTTCAGATACGAGACGTGTCCAAGCCAGCCTGCGCCGCAGAGTCGACGGTAGAACGCTGTCACGGCCAAGATGCTCAAAATCACAAAATATAACATTTGCTGCTCATTCAGATTTCTATGTTTATTGCAACAGTTGCCACATTTATATTTAATGAAAATACAAGATTTTACAATTAATGAAATTGATACAATTGTTATCTATTTCTAGGTTTCTGTCTGCAAGTACACCCGAATCTCCCAAGCTAAGTGAAGCCACAGCTAACCTGAAAAATATTGGTTTCCAGTCAGGAATGGAACAAGTACTCAAATCGACGGCAATGCGAAAACACAATAGAATTAACAAGACATAAAAATAATATATGAGATATGAAAATTGGAAAGTACTGATGACATGGCACGATGGAGAAGAAAATAAAAATAAATAAAAGACAACTACCTATGTGGTGTAAAATATCTGTTTCGACATGTGAACGGCTAGGGGATAAATCCGGCACCCTGCACGTGTCGTGTGCAGCTGCTATCAGGCAAGAATAGACATTTTGGAGATATTTCTGGGGAGTCCACATGTCTACTAATATATTTTCCCTCCCGACTACTCTGTGTGACGAGTGTGTCAACAAACAGTAAGATATATGTATAAACATAAAATGAAAAGACTACTATGAATCGAAAGCAATCAGAAAGTGCACTTGTCTGAGGTCCTTAGCTGGAGAAACCGATAGTACAACCACATAAGATGAGTCACTAAAGTCAACATATGCAAAGAGTCTTCAGATGCTGAAATAAACATTACCAACATTCTTAGAATAGTCAAATTAGCTAGAATTGCCTGTCCTTAAGTCCAATTCTGGACACAGGGCCAAACAGTAATTTCGGACAAAAACGGTATCCGCCGTTGGACCCGCTTTGCACCAAAAAGCGTGCCAGAGTCAACGGTCTCTAAAGTCGTCAAACTATACGTCAACAGGTCCAGTTTTCCAATACGAAGCCAACCGTATGTCCAAAGTTGGATTTCAGCGTGCCGTGCACAAAATCGCCCATTGAGTCGGACCGTAGGGCCCGTAAAACGGCGGTTCAATCAACTGTCTCAGAATTGGACCAAACTTGGTATACAGGACCAGAAAATGATACGGTCCTGTTGGCACAAGTTTCGTCTCGATCTGACGAGCGTGCACAAAGTAATTAAAAAATTTGCACAGAGGCCGATACGATAAATTTTGACAGATACGCATCAAATTCGTCGCACACACGCGACCAATTTGAATTCCGTCGAAGTCCACATGTCCACGAAGCCGTTACGCACCTTTCGATGCTTTCGGTTCGCGACCACGTCGCCCGTAATGACAGGACGCACGTCATATCGAAGGTTTTCGTGATTTTCAAAACAGATTTTCGGTAAACTTCATGATCGGATTTCTTGACACGTAGTCGATGATTTCCAAATCCATAAAAAGGGTCATAAAGTCCTATATGTTGTCTATAACTGTATTTAAGTAGAATTTCTAAACGGTTACCGGATCGATCGAAATCGATCATCGAATATGGGTGTGTGGACTGTCTTGTGTCCTGTTTTTGAACAGGTTTTCGACCGACTTCGGGTCGATCTCATGGACTGGTCAGGAAACCTGTGCAAAATCCAATTACTGGGGTTTTGAGGCGGTTATGTTGGCTTTCCAAAATAATTTACGGGTCGTAAAATAATGGAGTATTGAGAGGAAAATATTACCGCGAAGTGGAGTCGCTGCAACTGCTCCATTCCACGCCTGTGTGTGCGTGCTGGCTGGTTCTCGCGCCCGGTTGGCCGATTCCGGCGCATGGTGGTGGCGTGCGGCCGCAGGGTGGTTCACCAGGGAGTCAGGGGGTGGTGGCGCGGGTATTGGTTAGGGTTTCGCGTGAATCTCCTCTATTTCTTGCTGTTTTCCCCGCTCGTTACACATACATATAACTGCATATATATGTATATAAGACCCTCTGTTCTCAGGCTGGCCTGGCCTGGGAACGTTTGGTTAAAGGGCTAGTTTGTTTTCTGAGGTAGGCTCGGGTGTTTATGTATTTGGTGTTCTTGCTACATAGAAACGAATGGGAGTTAGCTCGTGTTGGGACTACTTAGATGGGCCTGGCTGGGACTTGGTAATACACATGTATGGGTTGGATTTAAAAGTTATTAACAAGTTGTTTTGGACTAGTTAACCAAACACACCTATGAAATGTAGTCTAAGGTTACAATACATTACAATGGTTTACAATACATGGTATAAATACAAATATTAGGAAAGTGGACTTACATACCTTCTTCTCAATTCAATAGTAATCATATTATATTTATTTTGCCGATGAGAAGTCATGAGAGACTTAATCAGCATCATATCACTAATTACTGAGCCGAATGAGAAGTCATGACATAAATTGTAGGCTTTAGTACACAAATGTTCCAAACACCAATATTGGGTCAAGCAATAATTTATTTTCATCTCTGTTTATGAAAAGAAAATATTGAGCCGAGCTTGAGCTCAAATTGACTATGTAGCAGATCGGCTTGGCCCGGGAAGAGGTCACGAGCCGTACACTCGAGCTCAGCTCTAGCTCGACTCCAAACACCAATAAGAGGCTCGTTAATACTGGAGTTGATTAGATGGCTAGGCTCTCAACCATTGTGGGCTTAAATTGTATACATAATTAAATACAATGTTTATTCCTATCTTTAACTATATATATATATATATATTCACACACATATAACCAAACAATATCTATGTACACACATATATATCTGTATATATATATATATATACTTATGTACAATCTCCATAAAACCCAATTACATCTCAATACTTTTATTCCTAGGGTAGGGCCTACCTATATAAATATATACTATAACAATTATTTAACGAAAATAACATAACCAATAATAATATTATATAATATAACTAAAAATCACCATTTAAATAAAATAAATAATAATAAAATATTTCAAAATTTTCGGGAAGGGGAGCTACAGCTGCGGACGGGGGAGACGGTCCGGGACAGAAGCGGACGCGCCGGAGGGCAGGCCGCGAGGGGTCGCGCGCGGTGCTAGCGGGGCGGTCGCGGGGAGCTAGCCGTGGATCGGTGCGGCGATCGACGAAAAGAGGGGTCGGGATTGGGTTTATTCTCTGAGAAGAGAATGATGGTGGTGGTAGTCCTCTTTTAAGAAGTGGTGGTAATTTTTAGAGATTTAGAGGGAAAGTGGCTGAGAGTATTTTGGGGAAGCGTTGTGATAGAGAGAAAAACAAGGGGGTGAGGGTCTGTGTACGTAGGAGAGGGGGGTGAGTGAGTTTTTATTTTATTTTTAGAAATGAGTTTTACAACCTTCCCTCCTTAAAAAATTTTGTCCTCAAAATTTCAAAGATAAGGGCCGGGGTACAATCAAAATCACTTAACCTTGATCAAATATGGAATTCAAATCATCAGGCACGATCGAATTCTAGGCATGATCACTAGGTACAATAATAAAATATCGGCACGATCAGAATTGTCATGATATGATCTGAGATACGGTTGAATTGTTGTTGTGATCAAAAATTATTTTACGCACAAGATAATCTAGGTACAATTATGATCATAAAATAGGAGAAAATCAAATGAGGTCGCTTGAAACAGAAAAGGCTAGAAAGAAGCGAATGTCAACAGTTTATTGAGAAGGCAGAAAATAATGGAATCTTTTGAGATGAGGAAAATGTCAAGTGAAATTGGAATGGGATACAAGGGTTTGTGACTCAGGAAAGATAAAAAGTTGTATGATGGTAGGATAGCAAAGATGATTAGAATAATATAACTATGATAGGAATGTAATCGAGTAAGATATTTTCACTGAGGGCCGAGTGATGATCAAAGGGAATAGAAAGAATATCGTTTCACTATTTCAACAGTCAGAAGATAATATATGCAGGAAAAAGACTTGCAAGATAACTATCTTATTAATACCATGCAAAACCAATCTCTAACTAGCTGAACTTTCGGTATCTACATAAAACTAAGATATCTGTCAAGGTATTAAAACTAAATATATATATATGGAATCATAAATCACCTAAATCAATTTTTCATCCACCGTTGTATGCCAATGGTCTTATCTCAATTCCTCTCTGCTTATTCCTTCTCTAGAACCTATCATTCCATTGCTCGTGTTATTCCTTCCATGGCTATATCCGTCCCTTCTAGGTATAGTAGTCATCTAACCATAAAAGTTGATCCTCGTCAAGTGTTTCTTTACTTGATCATTATATTCACATGTTTATATATATTATCCAAATTCATTTCCTCCATGGGATAACATTACCAAATCCTATACTTTCCTTGCTAACTCTACCTACGTCTTCCTTTATCTTCAATAACTCTTCCTTGAAGCATAAAATTCAAAATCGTCAAATACTATCATTTTTGAATGAGGTTTAGACGCTAGCGAGCACTACTAACGATTCTATTCCAAATAAGTCACAAGCTAGGTATACCACTCCCTCAAGGCTAGCTTACTCAAGATATTCTTCTACCTTTTCTACCCTTTAGCTATCTAATATTAATCCCAAGGATCCCTTACAAGGAATGAGATAAGTAACAATCTATGTTTTTCCCGCATATAGCTATCAACTATATACATATGGTCATCCATAAGATGTATATCAACTATATAATATACAAAGCTAACCACAACTATCTACAGCTTCCAAAATATGTAACTAAAATAATAATAATAATAAATAAATAAATAAATAAATATAAATATATATATATATATATATATATATATATATATATATATATATATATAAATATATATATATATATATATATATATATATATATATATATATACAACGTACTAAGGTTGAAACAGGAAAGAGATTGAGCCAATAGAGATTGATATGGTCCTAATAAGTTCTAGGAAAAATCAAGTACAATTTTATAGAAAATCTATCCTTTCTGGCTGTGATAAGAGATTTCTGAAAATGGAAAGCCGCTAGAAATACAAATCCTCTAATCGGACAACAGTCAGAATAATTTGATGGTACAGAAAAGACAACCATATTATGGATATAGTCTTAATAATATTCGAAAACCTAAATATATTCGAAGTCACTTTGCCTCAAATTCATGCCTCGCCAAAGTGCACCTGACTGCAGTGAAATTTTGGCTCCATAACTTGAATAGTAATAGGTTTTCGAGTAGTCTATCAACTTTATCCATTTCCTGGCTGAACAACATAGGAGACAAATTTGATGCATTTAGGATGTAGTCTCAATAATATCCAAAAATCTATCAACACCTGAATCACCTCAACTTAGAGTCTATGCCCCGCCAGTGCGCAACTGGCTGCAGTATACTCGCAGTTTCTATAATTCAAATAGATGGTTGTGACGCATATGTGCGAAGCCATATTAGGTCACTGAATATTTTCTTAACTTTGTCCATGGGAATTTCAAAGGGATAATTCAACAATTCAAAAAGTTTTTCAATGACTAAAGAAAATTCAATATTAGGATGGAATCAATTCTCTGACCGTCCGTGCTTCATGATACTCAAGCATTGAGTTTAAAAGCTTTCTAGGCCTTGAATTGATCAAGAAGTTGCCTAGAGAGAGTAAGGTTTCGAGTTGAGTGGAGGAAATCAACAAATAAAAATATTTTCGGTACTTGGAATAACTTAGGAAATATCAATCCATATTGGAATTATTTTTTCGAAAAATAGTTCCCTTGGAAGATATGTGAACCAGCTAAGTTGAACCTATTCTTTGGTAACAATTAACCTTGGGGCTTTATGGTTCCAAAAGAATTTGGTTCGAAATTGGTTCTGAGAAAGTCAATTGAAAATAAGGTCAAGAGAAATGGTTGGATACACTAGTCGTAGAAATACTTTGGGTAGATAAGAGTTTATTAGGTTTGCTATAGAAGAATTTGAAACTCTAAATAGCGAATGGATCTAGGTTCCAAATGAAAATAGAGGAGTAAGATTTGATCAACAAATGGAGAAGTTGGAAATAGGTTTGCTAAAGAAGGAGATTGAAAAAAAGTCTAATCTTAATCCAAAAATGGCGAAAGAGTATGGATCCTAAAGTATGCTAGAATCTGATAAAGATATGGAAGAAAATAATCCCGAAAGCCATGGGACACTAAAATATACCAAAAATCTAGAAAATAAAATAGGCAGTAAAATATACCATCATACAATCGGCCTAATCTAGATAAGGTTTAGGTACAAACGTAAGCAAGGTAACCTATAAAACTATAAGCAAGCCAAAATAAATATTTTAAAATAAATAATTTCGGCCCTATATTGTAACATGGTGAATATAGTAGACTCTCTGTTCACCATGTATTATATATATATATATATATATATATTTTATTTGATGGAGAATCGGAAAGGGCATGAGCAGCAGCGGAGCCCCCCTCTGTTCGCCGCCGCTCCACCTAGCCCTACGGTGGCCGGGTGGTTCTGCTGGCCGGTCGGCCCCCTCGGCTTGGCAGCAGGCCCGGGGCTGTTCTTCCCGCTCGGTGGTCTTCCCCTCCAGGCAGCCCCCTTTCTTTCTCCTCCCGCCTCCCAGGTTGGTCGGGGACCTGGCCGGCCGTCTTCCCCTGGTGCATCCTTCCCACCTCCTTCCTCCCCCTTCACCATCCCCCCCGGTGCGGACGTCCTCGGCGGCGCAAATGGGCGCGGCGTCGGACACCCGGTCCTCCCCCTTCGCCTGACGTCCCCCCCCGTATCTCCACCTCCCCCCCTCGGCCCGCTTCCTGGTTTGAGTCGAGACCCGCCTGGAGCACTCCCGGCGTCCCCGCGTCTCGCGGCCCCCCTTTCGTGGTCGGCCACTTCCCCCGCCGCCCCCCTAGCCGCCCCTCCTCCCGCGGTGGCGAGCCCCCTCGCCTATCTCTCCCTTCAGTGGCCATCGCCACCGCTTCTTTTGGCTTACGGGGAGGTTCCTCCTCCCGCGGCGGAGCCTCCCCCGCTTTTCCTTCCCTCGTGTGGCCGAAGCCCTCGCTCCCCCCGGCTCCAGGCGACTCTGGAGCTTTCCCCGCCTCCGTCCTCCCAGCCCTTCCGGCTCTCTCTCCGGCGTCCGTGCCCCCCCTCGTGGCCGTCGGTGGCCGCGCCGCGACCACCGTACCATTCCTCCCCCTCCCCGGCCCCCGCGCCGTGGCCGTCGTCGGGCGTCTTCCCCCCTCCGTCGGGCTCCCCAGCGACGGGCGGTGCACCCTTGCCAGCCGCGCCGCCGTCCTCGGCGTCCACCCCCCGCTACGCGCTCTGTAGCCTCCCGCAGTCGCTCGCTGGAGGCCCTCCCTCCAGGTGGTAGGCATTGGGGCATCCGGAGGTCGAGCTCCCAGCTCCCTCCGCCCGGCGGCCCTGCCGCCGGCGTCACGTTCCTCCGTCCATCGTTCCTGGCCTGGGTAGACGGTGTTTGGCGCCCTCCTCGCCGGCCACGTGGTGGTCCCCTCCCCCTCCCCTCCCTCTCTCTCTCTCCCCCCCGCTGTCAGGCCCATCCTCCACCCACCGCAGGGGCCTCCCCAGCCTGCTCGCTCGCTCGCCCGTCGTCGGGCCCGGCATCCCGTCCTCCTCCGTTCGCGCCGTCCTGGACCGGCCTCCCCCGCCGGAGCCCCCCGGCTCCGGGCGGCGCACAGGGGGTGGCTCCAGGCTTCCTCGTTCAGTGCGCCCCGTCCTCGGGCTGCGCTCCATCGGCCAGCGCGCCTGCTTCTCGGTCAGCGCGCCTCGGGCCGCGTTCTTCCCCCCTCGGGCAGCACGCCCGCTCCACATGCCCCATTGGGCGGCGGGCTCCCTTTCCCCCCTACTTTTCTCGGAAAGGAAACCCCCCCCTCCCGGATTTCAAATTCTGATTCAACTTTCAAAATTTGAAATCCAAAAAAAAAAAAATACTAGCAGTTAGCCCACACGCCCCCAGGGCCGAACGCCCACACCCACCCACCCATCTCTGCCGTTTTTGGATTCCTAAGAATTTTTGAATTCCCATTATTTCAAAATATTTTCTAGACCTTCTCAGATTTCAAATTTCGAAATTTTTCAAAATTTCAAATTTACCTTTATGTATTTTCTATTTTGTCTTCCAGGGTCTTTTTGTGTGCTTTGGTCCCTGGCACCTGTTCCGCTCGTTTAGAGCCACTTTTATTATTCAATAAATTATTGTTTTAAAAAAAATATATTAAAGAACACCTCAGTATTTATTATTTCAACAACCTCTACTTAAGTCACAAAGTTGGCTGATCCTTATCTGCATCCTTGACTATTCCATATATGTTTTTCGATTCCCAAGTATCCATAACTTTTCATCCTTACATCTCGTAATTCATTTCCTCGATAAGTCTTTTATCTTATCGTTGTAATTTGTTCAGGTCAAAATTCACTCCTTATGTCATTATCACTTCCAATTATTATCAGTACCAACTAATATCTAGGTATTCCAAAATTCTATTCTTCCAATTCTTAATCACCAATATATCCTTGATAAATACCGCCTTACATACATTCTCATTAAGATTACAATTTTCAGAAATTGTATCGTAGGGGAGACATGACTTTGGGAAAGATATTGGCCAGAAAAAAAGTGTAATCAAGGGTAATATGTTATGCTTCGGTAGGGTATCATCTAGTGCTAATCAATAATTCTAGGTATCATTAGCTCTTCTGGTCCTGGTCTGGTTCGAGCAGCCTCCCGCTGCTCAATCTACTACTACGATTCTCTTGTCATGTTTTCTTGCGTCATGCATAGAAAACAAGATCTTGCTAGTACCGACTGATAGGCATAGGTCAGGTTGTCTTCATAGTCTGGCAAGTTTAGGGGCAAGTATAAACAAGGTAACCTACCGTTCTATAAGCAAGCAAAAATAGTTACTTAAATATAGATAATTCGGTCCTATGTTGTGACAAATTAATATTCTAGTGTTCTAGTTGTTTCTAGGTATGTTCACTTAAGTTGTTGATCGACCTGCACGAGCAACCACTAAAAAATGTCACGACCCGATCCCAAATTGTTGAGTCGAATCGGATCATGTCCAGCCTGCACCGTTGTGAGACGGCAGCAGTAAGCTGTTTCTATTTGCAGGTAATCTCAACAACATCTATACATTTGTCACAACACGAATTTACGAATATTTAAAACTTTTATTCAGCAAAGAAAAATACAACTGGAAAGAAAAATACTGAAATAAACACTGAAACCAAAAGTCTATAATCTCCAACATAATGAAACTAAAAAAAAGGAAATAGCAACTAGCTAAAGGGCCGGCTCTTCGGCCTCAGGATCCGCGTCCTCCAAGGGTGACTCTGATAACACCGTAGGGTATAGCACAGGATCATAATAGCTATTATACAATAGCTCAGCGTCATCAATATCACCTATTGGGGGAGATCAGTCAGGAAAGGAGCAAGTACGAGTATGTACTCACATTTCAAATAATAACGAAAAAGTGCAAGCTAAACTGTTGAAATAATTTTTCCAGCAATTTAACAATTCAATACTTGAAACAATGTAATTTGAATATGTAACGTCTATGACCGACTTGTGTTGTACAATAGCATCCTAGCGACGCGATACGGCTTATCCCCGTATGTAAGAGGGATAAGCTCGCACAATAACAATATGCAATATGAGAGGTATTGGTCATAAACGCTACACTATTCTTCCAATATCCCCACAATCAATATCAATCAATATTTGAACCCTAGGAGAGGGTTCCGTGTAACAATGTGGTTTAAACATGCAACTTGACAATTACTAATTAAAATATAAGATAGCATAACCGTAACTTGCCTCTATTTGTATGATTGGATCAGGATGTCAACACTGGAGAGGAAGTCAACTACGTCCTCGAAATCCTACAGCTGAGAATCCTGACTTAGAAACACATGAAGCCATATCTAGGTGTGCTAGTTACAATTTCTAAAAACAAACCCTAGTCAAATTTTGAGTTATTAATTAATCTACCGAAAACTGTCTAACGTCGCGAGCTACGTTTGTTGTCATTTAATTGGATAAGCCTGTTACTGGTTTAATTGGAAAAGATAGCAACTACTGATTAATTGGCAAAACTTTGTATTTTAATAATATATAAAACTAAATTTCTTTAAATGGGAAAACATGAATTTATTAATTTATTAGTAGTCGGTATTTATTTTATTTAATGTGAGAAATCCTTATTAATTTTATACAAAAATAATTAATATCCAATTTAATTATGCGCCTAGCTACGCAAACAACCACCAGAAAATAAAATAGAAAACCTAAGCTACACAATTACAGGGCCACAAAAAATAAAAGAAAAGCTGGGCTTATGCCCTTACAATAATTTAATTAAATTAAATTAATAAGGCTGAGGCGAGCTCTGAGTGCCGTGAAACGGTCCAATCAGAAGGCCAAAGCCCTGCACCCAAGATACTAAAAGCCAGTAACCAGTTCTAAAGTAGAATATAATTAAATTTATGAAAGATGGTGTCTCAGACTGGTCATGCAATCTCACGTTGCTAGGCTTTCGCCTCAACGTACAGGAAATCCTATAGCGTTTGCGTTTCGCCGAGGCTCATCCGACCGATACGGTCGTCGCCTACAGGGGATACATAAACTAACCAACCAACACTTTAAACCAAATCAAAACCAATGAAACCATTTACAAGGACCAGGGTTTTAGAATATAGGTTTTGATATACAAAAATTACTGAACTTATAAAATATCATTTTTAAATACTTTTCCGAAAATTTGGGCAACACCTCCTCTGTAACTAGGACCACTAGCCACGGGGCGATACTGATCCACCACACAAAATGAAACGTCCCAAACCAGGGAACACCAATCTCCAACAAAAATGAATATCCAACCCAAAAGCCAACCACAGCATCCAAATTAAAGATAAGCCACAGAAGCTATAAATAAACTCAAGCGTAATTAGTCTACAACGAAAGACCAACAGAAGAGCAAAACATAGATACTAGGAACGTCCAAACTAGGAAATAAACCCACAGCACACAATATACCAAAGAGAAACTACGCCGCGACGTAACCAACAAAACCGCGTATCCCCTAACGCAACAATATAAAATACCGATCCCCGTAACGGGGTCAGGACCGCGTCATCACCGACTAACTACGGGAGGAACACAGGGACACGAGATTATACCTCGGATGCTCGGCTAGAGCTCTCAGATGTAAAATAGAAATAGGAAAATATCCACGCGGATCGGTTCGGGACAGCACTGGAAATGCGGACATCGGCTCGGTTTGGGACGGACCGGAAACAGCGGATCGGACAGCGGAACAGCGCTGTTGTGGCCGCGAGGCACGGGGACAGTAGATCGGCCGCTGGATGGGTGGCGCTCGGACGGGCGGCACCGTAATAGCGCACAGGGGCGCGGGTCGGTGGGATCCGGCCGAAGGGGGCTCGAGGGGTCGGCGAAGCGGTGGTCGAGCGGGCTCTGGCGCGGGTCGGCCGGGCGGCGGTCGAGCGGGCTGGAGGCGAGGCGGTGGCGGCGGCCTAGCGTGGGCGGCCAGTCGGGCGACGGCCGGTCGGGCGAGCTCGCTGCGGACGGGGGAGACGGTCCGGGACATAAGCGGACGCGTCAGAGGGCAGGCCGCGAGGGGTCGCACGCGGCGCTATCGGGGCGGTCACGGAGAGCTAGCCGCAGATCGGCGCGGCGGTCGACGAAAAGAGGGGTCGGGATTGGGTTTATTCCCTGAGAAGAGAATGATGGTGGTGGTAGTCCCCTTTTAAGAAGTGGTGGTGATTTTTAGAGATTTAGAGGAAAAGTGGCTGAGAGTATTTTGGGGAAGAGTTGTGATGGAGAGAAAAACAAGGGGGTGAGGGTCTGTGTACGTGGGAGAGGGGGTGAGTGAGTTTTTATTTTATTTTTAGAAATGGGTTTTATAACTACCCTCCATCGATCTGAAGTTGGATGGACCAGCCACCTATCTGAGTTGGTCACGGCGGGTGAGAAGAACCCTTGCAGGAAAGAACCTGGAGGGATTCTTGACGGACGAGAAGACAGAGCCGGAAGAGGGCTCGACAGGACGTGACGAGTGGCAATCCACTCATATGGTGATTTACATCTGGCTTCTCAATTCCTTAGTCCAGTCTATTGCTTCCACAGTAGATGGCATGTGAAAGACGTATGGGAGAAGTTGAGGAGAACCTATGATGGCGTGGGAAACAACCTACGGATCTTCCAGATAAAAGGGGAGATCGATGACACCGTACAAGGGGAGAAGACGGTGCAGGAGTACGCTACGGAGTTGGAGCGTCTCTGGCTGGATTATGATCACTCCTCGAAACGGGCAAGCTGCGGGGACCCGAAGTGCAAGAGACATGTGTGTCTGCAGGAGAGGACGATAAAATTTCTCAAAGGACTGACTACCGCATTTGCACAGAGGTCAACCTTACTACTCGCCCAACCAGAGATCCCTAGTCTTGAGGAGGCTATCTCAGTCATGATCTAGGAGGAGACGCGAATCAGACTACAGACAGGGACATGTGGTCCTCCCGAAGCAAAGTCGGCACTAGCAGCTGCTAGCTCGAGCGACACAGAAATTTTGTGATAAAAATAATTATTCATTGGAGGATTTCAACATTGCACTCTAGAAAAAAAATTCCACCATATCAACCATATGGGTTACCATTTCCCATGTGTATGAGACAATACATGATGATGGATATATTGAAATATACACTTGTGATTTGCCACATCGTGTAATGGGTGACCGGATTTCTGGTGAACACTTTCAAATAAATCCCAACAGAAAATAAATGTTACTAGGTCTCGGAAGACCATAAACTATTTTGGTATAGTTTTTTTTTTCTTCCAACGAACAAAACCATTTGTCATTTTTTGCAAGTCTTAACTATATTGACTATCTCATGACACCTTTTTTATATTTGGATTTTGGTTTTTTAAATATAATACACTAAACATTGTTTTTGTTTTAAAATAGAAAATGTCAAAGGGTACTCTCACGGGCATTTGATGATGCCCACTTTCGACTTATTTTTTAACAACGAAAACGACAAATGTGTGAAACCAAATCGATTCCATTTACCATTTTGACCAAAATGTCAACATGAATGAGAAACTTCGTACCGTAAGCACATGCGGATGTATTTCGGTACATAGGCTAAGCCATGAAAGATATCCATAAGTATATATAATTTGAAAAAAAAAAATCTTCCATATCCATTTTTTATTTGAGAAATTTTGAGTGGCACCCCACTTTATTTTACCATATTTAAGGTGCACCCCACAAGTTTGTACAAATGTAAGTTACCCTCCACTTTTGACGGATTCCGTCCTTCTTTAACGGTCAACTCCTTTGACCTTTTTTTTGACGAAAATGCCCTCTTCTCTACCTCGAGCCCCCTCTCCATGACATCCCCGCTGTACACGTGCCTCCGCCGGATGCCGCCCATGCCCCGGCCCACCCTCGCGCCTCCTGACCATCACCCCCGCTCCCCCTCCACCTCCACCTCCCCACCCTTGGAAAATACTCTAATCCACCGCCAGTAGCATTGAGCAAAGCCAAAGATAGTAATCTATTGGGTGCAATAGCTGCCAACTTACAAGCAATCATTGACCCTGTTTATTAACAACCAAAATTTATGGTCAGTTCAATGTAAAAATTCCATACAATTACGCAAAAGAAAAATAACAATCGAAACTGACCCATGGAGTAACCAAAGACATGAGCTTTCCTCCAACCCATGCCCTCGAAGGCGAAGAGGGGGGAGCGGAGGTGGGGAGGTGTTATGGTCAGTTCAATGTAAAAATTTCATACAATTACGCAAAAGAAAAAATAACAATCGAAACTGACCTATGGAGTGACCAAAGACATGAGCTTTCCTCCAACCCATGCCCTCGAAGGCGAATAGGGGGGAGTGGGGGTGGGGAGGTGGGGGGGGGGGGGGGGAGTGGGGGTGGGGAGGTAGGAGGAGCGGTTGCAGTGGCCGGGGGGAGGGGGGGGGGGGGGGGGGGGGGGGGGGAGAGGGGAAGATGAAAGAAGAAAGAGGAAGGGGCAATGGCATTTTGGTCTAAATTTTTTTTTTTGACGGTTATCTTCCAAAGTGGGACGTAACTTACATTTGTACAAACTTGTGGGATGCACCTTAAATATGGTAAAATAAAGTGGGGTGCCACTCAAAATTTCTCTTTTTATTTTCATATGAGCCATTCTACACCTAATCCAATCCAAGCCACCTACAGTCCAGTTCGAATTTCTGGTTCCGTCCTTGAATTTGAAGATAAAATGACATAAGCTCGCTCTGGGAGGAGAAATTAGTCAGTGGTCTGACCTCACCACGTTGTAACATGGTGAGGCATTACTCTTCTCCAATAGCAGTATGACACATCACTCTTGTAGTGCATGGTATTGCTCTTCCAGTGGTGTATAGCGGCGCCTCAAAAGTTAAAACCCTAACTTGTGGAAACTCCGCCCGTCACTCCCATCTTCTTCTCCCCCTACAAAACCCCCCAAATCCCTTTCATTTCATTTCCTTATCCTCTCTCTCTCTCTCTCTTAGAAGGAAAAAAAAAAACCCTAACCCTAGAATTTCTCGCAGAAATGGCTTCCGCCAACGCGATATCCACAGCCTCCATGCTCTGTTCTCCCCGCCAGGTCCCATCTCTTCCTTCTTCTCCGAACGCTCTTGTTTCTGCAATTAGGGCTTCGTTGGGTCCTGACGGTCTGTTTTCTTTTACAGGGCAGCTTGGGGGGGAGGAGGAGGACGGCGGGGCCCAGCAGCAACGTCGGCTACAGGAGGATGGCGGTGCGAGCGGCGGCGAAGGACATTGCTTTCGACCAGAAGTCCAGATCCGCCCTCCAGGCCGGCGCCGACAAGCTCGCCGACGCCGTCGGCGTCACTCTCGGCCCTCGAGGTATCCAATTCTCTGCCACTTCACTTTGACGCTAGGAAGCACGGGCATGGACACGGGGTCGTATCGTGCGCCGGACACGACACGACACGGATGCTCCAAAACATGACAATTAGGTTTCTGTGTTTGTCTCCTGCGTAGGTTTGAAGTTGGTTGATTTGTTAGCTAGAACTGAAGGATGGTTCATTTTGCATTGACTACTGAATAGTTTAGATTATTTACAAGTCATATTGAGAAATTAGAAGAGTACAAGTAAAAGTAGATTCTCTTTGTAGAATCTGTACTGTTTGTGAGTTTTGAACTTTTATGCTTACTATCTAACTTTGAGATACTGGGAAATGAGTAGATATTGAGAACGTTGTCATGGAGTTTACATACAATTAGCAAAGGTTAGCTTTACTGAATAGCTATAGATATAGAAGGATAAGTACAGGCTAGTCGCACGTAGCTTCTTGTTGAGGAATTTTTGATGATTGGAGGATGTTAGTTTTGACACAGATATATCTTTTCCCTTGAGGTTTCATATGTTCCTGTCTGTTTATCTGATTATCTGGTTGAAAATGACGAAAATATACAAAGTAGTATTGTCTTGTTCGGTTATCCCCGGATCCTGACAAGTTTGTTGTAGGTTTCATGTAATTAGCAATTTAGCAGATCAGCTCCTATGGATGATGCGTCACCGTTGGTGCTAATTGATTTATCCAACTTGGTTATCTTTGTGCCTTTGTTCCATATTTTTAAGTCTCTGCAAGTGAACCAAAATTCTAGAGGTGTAGTAAGGGTTAAGGGTTATATATCTATTCTAAAATGTCCCACAGGTCGAAGCGTCGTTTTGGATAGAGGGCTGGATTATGCGGGGGTATATTTTATGTGCCAAAAGATTTGAACCTATATTTCTTTGACATCAGTTTAAAGTCCTCATCACTGCACCAAAACTCTAGAGCCTTAATGAGGGTTGAGGGTTATATGGCTTTTTTCTAAGATGCACATGTCAAAGGCCTATTTCATGGACCAAGAGCTGGATTCACGTGGTGGTAGAACTTTCTTAATCCACTCAAAGTGCGTGTCCGATAAGGTTCGAACCTGGGTTGCATTGATGCCATGTTAAAGTCCCTTCTACTGTACCAAAATCTAGTTGATACCATGTTAGTTGATCAATGTTCTCAAAAACTCGAGTTGATAGGAAAAGTGCTAACGTTCTTTACTAAATCCCCTTGGTGCATGCCACTTGGGTTAAAGTCCAAGGAGGAGCACGCATGGGAAGTTGGGCAATGAAAACAATTTAATTGGTGGAAGGGGTCTTAGAACTCAAGACCTTTTGCCGATACAAGTCCATGTCACTGCACCAAAACTCAAGAGTTGTCGTGAGGGTTAATGGTTACATATTTATTTTTAACACATCAAAGTTCCTAGCTAGTAGTGAGGTTCCTCCGCAAGAAGATTTATAATTGTTTACATACTTTGCATGTTACATTTCTAATTATATACGGAATTTGGCTTGTTTGGTGTGTGCTTTGAGAGTTGGCTAAATTTTTATGATTGCCCAATGCTTTACTTGTAGTCAAATTATCTCTCCTACTTTTAGAACTAGCAAGACAGGAAATCCTGGGTTCTCATTTTTGAAGGTTAACCCCATTGACCACACAGAAACACGTTAGCTTCTTATAAATAGTCTCTCCATTTATACTTCAAAGAAAGCTGTTGGACTCCATCTCCCTTGCATACAATATGTATTTTGACAAAATTGGCCCTATCTTTATTAAGCTTTTTGTATAATCATTCTCTCTTCCTTAATCCACCCTCTCTCCACTTTCTTGCCCTTTTAAGCTCCCCTTTAATCCTTTCCTTTGACCATGTTTTCCATGCAATGCTTTCTCTTCATTTCCTTCCCTCACCTTACTGAAACCAACCAAGGGCTTACAATTTTAGTGTGCTTAAGTTTGTCTATTAGATTGTAGCTAGGTTTATTTTGTGGTTATTTATTTTGAAGGGAGGAATGTTGTCTTGGATGAGTTTGGAAATCCTAAAGTGGTTAATGATGGGGTAACTATTGCTCGGGCTATTGAGTTGTCTGATCCTATGGAGAATGCTGGTGCGGCCTTGATAAGAGAGGTACATAGTGTTTCCTATAAGACTTCTATTTTCCAAGTCATTTGGGTATTGTGGTTTTCTTATATAGTCTCTGGTGAAGGACTAGTCTAATTTTGTAATGACTCATGTATTCCTTTTGTATGTGTGGAAGGTTGCTAGTAAGACCAATGATTCTGCTGGTGATGGAACTACGACTGCATGTGTTCTTGCACGCGAAATCATCAAGCTGGGTTTGCTAAATGTTACCTCTGGTGCCAATCCTGTCAGCATCAAGAAAGGAATTGACAAGACTGTAGAAGGCTTGGTGAAGGAGCTTGAAAAGAAAGCTCGGCCTGTTAAGGGTCGTGGTGATATTAAAGGTGCCATTAACTTAACCCTACTGGATTAGTTATACTTGCTTGTGCAAGATATTTGCTTCAAATAATATTTTGACCGTCTTTGCTGCTGATATATTTATTTATGAAAGCTGAGCCACCATTCACTTGAAGCTATTTCAAGTGTATGAGTCTCTCGTTAAGAAAAATATTATTTCTTTTTGCAGACAATGCCAGTACATAGCCTGGAACACCTGCAACTAACTGCCAATCCCGAATAATTTCAATTATCTTGATGTGAAAAGGGGTACAAGTAACACCAATATAAAATTACACAACCTGTGCCAAGAGAACATTGAAACATTCCAAACTGCAATTATTTCTTTTGAAGAATCATTTTTAAACATTCCAAACTACAATGTTTTTAAACATCCCAAAGTACAATTATGACATCCTTTGAAGCGAAAACCAGAAATGACAGAAAAAAGCTTGAAAGTCCCAACTAACTTTTATCAGTTGGAAGTAATTCCTGATTTCCTGCTGTCCGACTATCTGTGAACAATAACTAAGCAGAGAATTGTTTGTTTTCAGCTGTTGCCACAATTTCTGCTGGAAATGACGAGTTCGTAGGCGACATGATTGCTGATGCTATTGACAAAGTTGGTCCTGATGGTGTTCTCTCTATTGAATCTTCATCATCATTTGAGACAACTGTTGATGTTGAGGAAGGAATGGAGGTGTGTTGTTTTGGACATCTTGAATTCTAGCCTTGTTCCAGATGACTAGTTGTTGTGTTTGTCCCTTGGATACTAATTTCCTTTCAATTATTTTGCAGATTGATCGAGGTTATGTTTCACCACAGTTTGTGACCAATCCTGAAAAGCTGCTTGTGGAATTTGAGAATGCTAAAGTTCTCGTGACTGATCAGAAGATTTCAACCATAAAGGAAATCATTCCTTTATTGGAGAAGACCACACAACTAAGATCTCCATTGCTGATTGTTGCTGAGGACGTAACTGGTGAGGCCTTGGCCACTCTTGTGGTGAATAAACTGCGGGGTATTGTCAATGTTGCTGCAATCAAGGCACCTGGTTTTGGTGAGAGACGGAAGGCTCTTCTGCAAGATATTGCTATTATGACAGGTGACAAAGACTATCCCTTGCAAAACATTTATGCATTTATGTTATAGATTCATGTTCATCTATCATCTGTTTCTATCCTTCATCTGAAACAATTATTATTAGGAGTTCTTTTCTCTACCAATTAGTCGTTCTTAGCGATTTTTTAGATCTTTGAATCGTTATGCTGCAACAAGGTTTTGGTTACATAGTTTCTAGATCATGTTTCTATGTTTTCCAATTTTTGTATTGTAGTATGGAACCCCAGGGTTGGTAATACCATAATTCAAGGTTCATTTAATCATGAACAAATATGGTTTTCGTTTGATCTCTTCTTTAATCCTAAGAGAAAAATAGAGTATCCTTTAGGAATAGGACTGGATACCAAGATTTCCGAACTTCGACTTCCATACTTCGGAATCCTAGAATTTATATTATTCATGGGGGCAGCTAACTCCGAATAAGGTAACTGTATGAGTTTCCAAGGTGGCCCAAGTTTCCTGGGCACAGCTAACTCCCAATAAGGTAACTGTACGAGTTTCCTAGGTGGCCCAAGTTAAAAAGATAAACCATAAACTAACAACACGATAACTCCAATAATCCAAACACCGAGTTAAATGATATTTGTAATAATTTCCAAAAATGGTGTTCTCGTTATTACATATGCTAGCAAAACCGCCCATCAAGTCAACCGTTAATGCGCATTCTCAAAAGACCTATACCCACAGTTGTAACAATGGGGACGTGGTTTGGTAATATGCCAATTTGTGCATGATCTATATCCACAGCTGTGGCAATGGGGCGTGGTTTGGTAATAACCCAACTTAACTGTCTTAGTTAGTCTGTACCTTAAGATAGACAATGTGTTGACAGTGTTTCTGATCACCTGGTGCACAAACCCATTTGACCAATTGGTCCGACTATCATAGGCGAGCGAAGTCTTTCCTGCTCCACTTCAATAACATGATCTTCATGGGGAAAATAAAATGAATGAATATTTTAAAACCCCCACTATGAGGTAGCTCTTGTTTCTGCAGGTTTGTGGTGTTACCATCTCTGGTTTCTGCTGCTATTTCTGTAACTAACCTATGAATCTATTTCGTATTTGTAGGAGCCGAGTTCCAAGCCAAAGATTTAGGCCTTCTGATAGAGAATGCAACAATGGAGCAGCTTGGCACAGCAAGAAAGGTCACCATCTCCCAGAGCTCTACCACCATCATTGCTGATGCAGCAACCAAGGATGAGATTCAGGCCAGAATCGCCCAAATTAAGAAGGAGCTTGCAGAGACGGACTCGGTTTATGATTCTGAGAAGCTAGCGGAGAGAATTGCGAAGCTTTCTGGTGGTGTGGCAGTTATAAAAGTTGGTGCTGCTACTGAAACGGAGCTTGAAGACCGCAAGCTACGGATTGAGGATGCAAAGAATGCAACTTTTGCTGCGATAGAGGAAGGTATTGTACCTGGTGGTGGTGCAGCCTATGTCCACTTGTCTGCATTTGTTCCCGCTATCAAGGAGAAGCTTGAAGATTCAGATGAGCGCCTCGGTGCTGATATCATACAGAAGGTCAGTCCATGATTGCTTAGTTTACATAGGCTGTTACTCATTTCTCTACCTTTACATACCCCTATTAGCTTTGGTCAAGTGACATCAATCTTTATGGATATGACAGGCTCTGTTAGCACCTGCAGCATTGATAGCCCGCAACGCAGGAGTAGAAGGAGAAGTGGTTGTGGAGAAGATCAAGGACAGTAATTGGGAGTTTGGATACAATGCTATGAATGACAAGTACGAGAATCTTGTAGAGTCCGGTGTGATCGATCCTGCAAAGGTAACCAGATGTGCACTGCAAAATGCTGCATCAGTAGCTGGAATGGTCTTGACAACACAGGCCATTGTGGTGGAGAAGCCAAAGCCGAAGGCTCCTGTGGCTGCAGTAGCTCCTGGCAGCCTTACTGTATAAGTAGATAGCTTCTATATGAGGTGTTTATTTAGAATTGCTTTTAAGTGGTAGGCATAGTAGAGGCTACTGGCTTTTAAGAGTCCCGATTCTAAGGCATCTGGAAGCGGCTTTGTTACTTTTTTCCCCCTTATATGCTGCCTCTGCAACGAAGTCTGGCAGTGTCATTCCAAGAAAATGTGGGGCATTATTGATGTTCCACTTGTATTATGACTATTATGCAGATTTGCTTGATTGAGAAACTCAAAAGTTAAAAGGGATCTTTCAGAACTCACTCGTATCCAATTATCTATCTGGGAACGGTTGCGTGTCCATACGCCTGGGGTCGTGTCCATATGCCTAGTTATTTGTCTGAGTCTCCACGGAAGTGACTCGTGGGTGGTAGCAGTGATGAAGGAATGAGAAATGACAAATAATATCAAATCCCCAACCCTCGATAGGTTCTTCTTGACCTACGTTGTACTCGAAATTAGGGATTCTGCTGGGGTGTTAGGCCTCAAAGCTACTCCTATGCCGGTGCGCAGAGGACTTGACAATGCCACAAGTGTCCGAGGAAGAATTTTTTTATGTTGGAAGCTTTCAGACTTGGGTGGGAAGAAGATTCTGCAATGTACGTGGCTAAAATGTTGGGCGTTATATTTTCTCGGATGTTAATCTGGGCGAAATTTTGGGAGATAAAATTACGAAAATGATATTACGTGACTGTCAGCCAACGTGACGGCCACTCATTGCCCCCCTTGCTATTTCCGGACCCCATCCGGATCAGGGGGACAGTGGTCGGCACCTCAACATAGCCTTATATACAACCCTGCTTAGAACACACTTTTTGTCATATAACAACAAATCAAGGTATGTCCATGCCCAGCTATGTTAGGTTAAGTCATGAAATAGATACGGTGTACTGAGCAGTCTTGACATTAGAGGGGAAAAAAAGGCCTTGTTAAAGACGGGTACTCAAACCTACCTCTTCTCCTAACCGGCCCACCTGGAATATTGTAATTCATCAGACACCAAGGGTCTACAAGGGAATGTGCTCTCTCCAGAACAAACTGCTTAGAACACATTTTTTTGTCATATATAACAAAACAAATCAAGGTATGTACATGCCCAGCTAGGTTAGGTTAAGTAACGAAATAGATAGTGTACTGAGCAGTCTAACATAAATAACAACTCCAAATAGCCAAAGAAGTGTACTTTCTTTCTGATTCGACATCATTAAGAGAGCTCCTCAAAGTTGGACAACCATTTACAAAACAGAATTTTTTTAGAGAGACAAACTTTGAGAGAATTGGGGAGGGGAGGAAAGTTTGGGGAATTTCGGGGTACCAACAATGTTGGCAAATTTCAATAAACTTGAAATTCACCGACTATGTTGGCGAATTTTATATTTAACAATAAACTAAAAGTATCAATAAGTTGAGATGGCTGAGTTGGTCATTAAAGTTTTGTCCAAAAGGGTGTGGGTTCAAATCCATTGTTAACTATTTTTATTATTCTATTTTTTCCTTATATTTGGTGCTTTGGTTTTATTTTTCATGTACTTTCTATCTATAAACAAATTTTTTTTCCTCTCTACATCAAATTTTGTAAGCAATTTTTAGGATTTAAATATATGCTTGTCTAGCTTGTCTATTAGAATTTGACAAAGGGCAACATAAGCTACAATACCAATTTTATTTAGGACAACCGTGCAGTCAAAGTTGGGTTTAATTTTTTGAAGAATACAACAGAGAATTTGACCTTTTGATCGAGGAAAGAGTTACACTGGAAATACTGATGACATCTTTATTTACCGGAAGGTGAATTCTTCCAATCTGAGAGAGCGAAGGGAACCATATATTCGAGCTCAGTGATGCCATATCGTGACATAAATTATACTGTAAAAGAATTACGTATTGAAAGCAGAGGATGAAAACAAAAAGCTTTCACAATTTACCAATTACTAAGAAGGATAACATATATTATTTCGGTAAATCAATTAAACCATGCCAAGGTACGGTGATTAACAAAATTGGTCCACAGCCAAAAAGACTGAAGTAAATCATGGCATTCTGCAGTGGATAAACCCAAAACAATATATATAGCGAAAAATAATAATTTGTGTTGACAGTGGGATTTAAGCCCTCACCCTTTCTGACAAGAACTTTAATTTGGTGCCTTAGAGCAATTCACCCATCTCAACTTATTGATACTATTAGTTTATTGTTAAATATAAAATTCGCCGACTGTGTTGGGCAAATTTCAAAAAACTTGAAATTTACCAAAACCGTTGGCGAATTGTCTCCCTACCCCGAAATTCCCCAAACATCTCTCCCCCTCCCCAATTCTCTCAAAGTTTCTCTCTAAAAAAATTTCAGTTTACAGAATACTTAAGTTCAACAAAAGAAAAGAAAAACTTAAATGCTTCACCTAACTAAAGTTTCTCAATACGTGCCTGTATGTGTATTTAAGCAGACTGTATATTAACTTCATTCACAAGGTTGGGTTTCTTTTCTCTGTTTTGTTCTGTTGATTAATCATAACTGTCTTACATGATATATATTTTCAACATGTTCAACTATTATCAAGTCTTTGCAACTAGTTATCATCACTAGGTATCTGCAAAAAATAATATTCCCTTCAGATTTAAATTGATGCAATATCATTAAATAAAGTTCGAGTCTGAAAAGTGATGTTCTGAAACTAAATCCAAACAGGGTACCTGCAGGGGCTCATTTTCATCAGTAGAGCCAAGCGTCTCATCAATTAGGATCTGACGTTCTTCAGGACTACCATATGTCAAACACTTCTCAACAACATTTGAAGCAAACTTTTGCTGACTCATTTTCACAATCTGCCCTGCAAGCTTGCTGATTATAGCAGATCGTTCTTCTGGTTTACCATGTTGCAGGACATGCTAATAACCATGCAAGAAAGAATATTTGGTTGGTCATTAGAAAGGGAATGTTGCAGTAAATATAAATTTTGAGAAGAGATTGGGGGCGTATTTGTTTAGCAGATTCAAGTTTATACATAACCCCAATTTCCCTCCCACTCTTTGCCGAGTGTGACTACTGACTAGAGAAACATGGACGACAAAAGCAGCAGCAAATAAACTTAGATTGGCCACGTGGACGGGAGTGGGGTGTGGTTTTTTTTTGTTGGGGTGGGGGGGGGGAGCACTCTCTACCGTGTCGTGATATAATTAGCTCGACGGTTATGCGCCCTTGCATCTCAACCCGGGTTCAGCTAGCTTGACTCTTGCTCTCGAACTGGCTTGGTTCGCCTTCCTTCGGTCGCCTTGGCCTGAGACCATTGCGTTCTTTGCAACGAAGGGTCTGATCTCTAGCCTTCAGCGGACGATCCTATCAGTTAGATAATCGAAGTCCGTACCGGACGATTTAGAGCATAAAGAGAGATATCTTCACATGGCGAGGAAGATCCAGCCCGATCTGCTGTATCGTACAACACGTAGCCAGTCTTTGCTTCTTGAGAGCGACACACACCTGCTTTTGGTGAAAAACATCCTCTTTCGAAGCTGGACATTTCGGATATCTGGTTGGTAAGCTGCTCTTTCCTGAACGAGCGGAAATCTTCCAATCTGAAGTGGAAGATAGATGGATAGATAGACCCCGGCAGAACTAACTCACTAGTATAGATGGGCCATGAAGAAGCGGATAGGATAGTGGATCATAATCATACAATAGAGCATTGCTCGATCAGTCAGTGTGAACAATTATGACTAACTATATAGGCTCTAGGTGAAGAGATTTGGAGTTTTATCCATAGTGCCCGATATTCCAGATTTGTTAGTTTCGCACTAGACCACCTCATGCCAGTGCATGGATGTCATGCAACCAAGCCATGATATCTTATGATACGATATACTACCATTTCTTTACGTATCAGTTGAGCCGATACACTACATATAGGCTGATAGGTAATATCAGATTTTTATTTTTATTTTGAGTTATCGTATACATACACACAACCATATACATACACACAACCATATATATATATATATATATATATATATATATATATATATATATATATATATATATGGAAAAAGGTAAATTTTATTCCAAAGAAAAAGCCATAATCTTACAACATACAATCTGAGTGGGACTTCCACTCATCAATTCTCCATAGCATTTACATCAAACTCGATGTTATGGAGAATGCCAACCGGAGGTGTGCCCAGCCCCTCAAAGATCCGACGGTTTCGCTCCCGCCATACATGCTAAACTGAAGCAGCCAGACGAACTCTGGCTGTTCGGAACCAGTCCTGCCCTCGGCCCCTGCTATCCCGGATCACCGTGATGATGTCCCCAATACATTTCCTGGAGGCACACACTCCCAATATACGACTCTGCTCCGACCAGATCTGCCATGCCAGAGTGCACTCGAAGAAGATATGCTTTATAGATTCAGGCTCCAAATAGCAAAGCACACACGTGGGATCCGGAACCGGCACTCCAAATAAACTCAGGCGTTCCCTAGTCAAGAGGCGACCCAGTAGAAGCTTGTAAACACACAACTGCATCTTTCTGGCCCAGACCCTTGCACCAAACGAACTCGTAATCAGAACTCAGAGCGAAAGTGCGCCGGATAAGGTTGTAGCAGCTACGGAATTGAAACTCCCCAGTTCCCGAAGATGCTTCAGTCGGCTTCCAAATCCACCGATCCGCAGGCAAAGCCGGATCAATGACTGTAGACATAATGATCCCACCCAGCTCCTCAGTGAACCGATTCCAAAAACTCACTCTTACGTCAGCTCCCCCTTGATAGGAATGTAATTTTGTAACTTTTGAGGTTTCGTTATCTTTAGTGAAAGATGAGGGGAGGATTTCTTCCAATCTTTCTCTGAAAAAATGAACTCCCTCTTCATTTGATTCATAAAACTCAAACGACAACAATACCTGATGCATGAAACATAGATTGTATAGACACCTCTTAGAGACAGTATCATGTTAATATCCATGACTGACACACATACGACATAAAACTTGGTCAACGCGTTCGTATGTTTAGGTCCCAAAGGGTGGCTGAAAATGATTTTGCATGGTCGAAGTAGTGCGAAACCTATATCTATCGTATCAGATTAACCAAAACTTAACTAATTCATATAGGCCGATAGTAGTGTCGACTTTTAGTTCACGTAACGTATACTTAAGAATATGGATCCTAGAGCTATATACACTACAAATTAAAAAAATTATTAATTTTTAAATATTAAATCATGTTCTTATATAGATTTAGAAGTACAGACTTAAACTCCTAGAGTGACTGTATCATACGATACACGATACAATACTCGATACACAATACAATATGCGAGTTGACAACCTAGTGCAAACATAATTGAGATATGAAAAAGTAAATTCTCTTTCACAAGAAGTCTTTATATATTTATTTTTTTTGGAAAAAGGGTAAATTTTATTCCAAAAGCAATGCAATAATCTTACAACATACAATCAAAGTGGGACTCCCACTCTTCAGTTCCCCATAGCATTAACACCAAACTCTATGTTATGGAGGATGCCAACCGGAGGGGTGACCAGCCCTTCAAATATACGACAGTTTCGTTCCCGCCATATATGCCAAACTGAGGCCGTCAGTCGAACTCTGGCAGTCCAGAACCAGTTCTGTCCTCTACCTCTGCTATCCCGGAGCACAGTAGTGATGTCCCCAATTCCCTTTCCGGAGTCACATCCACCCAACGCTCTACTCTGCTTGGACCAGATCTGCCATGCCAGGGCACACTCAAAAAAAATGTGCCCTATCGATTCATTCTCCACACTGTATAGCACACATTTGGGATCTAGAACCGGCACTCCAAACGAACTCAGACGATCCCTAGTCAAAAGACGGCCCAGTAGAAGCTTGTAGACACAAAGCTGCATCTTCTTGGCTAGACCCTTGCACTATACGAACTCGTAGTCAGAACTCTGAGGAAACGAGACTTATCTGATCATCACAGCTCACCAGGTATCACAAGGCAAGTATACCTTGCTATATTTACTGTCATATTATTTATTTTTAGTATTTATTTACTTTATTAGTTTCTTTTGTTATAAATTGTGCGTCCAAGCCATACTTGGGTGCAAGCGACTCTATTAGTCGTTACTTTATTTTATGCATGTTGACTTAGTTTTAGCAGACTACCTTTTTGTTGGGGGATATCCTTATATCTCCTTGGGCCATGACACTCACAGTACACAGTTTGAGACATTTTGCTAGGGGCATAACTTATGGACTGGCCATCTCTATTATCGTGTGACGGATAGATCGTAACTGCTATGATTAAGGTATAGAGACTCGAGCAGTTACAAAACTGGGCGGGTCATGGACATAACTTGGTCAGTGTAGGAAATGTTGGGAAGGACAGTCACTAGTATGTATGGAAAGCCAAACAGGTAAACCATAGTTTTCGAAAGGAACTATGACGAGATTATATTTGCAAATACCCTCTAACGTTTTGGACGTTACGGTCGGATACGTTGGATGCCAGTCACGTACTTATAGCCTAAATCCCACCCATGCGCAATAAAAGTTGTCCTCTAATTTGCACATTAGACGGTTAGAATCCCCTTTGCATATTTGTGTCTAGGTTAGTCTTTTGTATATTTTTTTTAATATTTTGACAGTTCATATTAGCATGTTCTTCCTGTATCTTGTTACGTACCTCTGAGGACCTGGTGATTTCTCCAGGTGTGTTTGTGATTTTCGCAGGTGCTCTAGCCAAGAACATAGTTTATAATATACCTTCGCAATGCTAGCTTTCGGATCGTCTTTCGCTTCGCTCGACTCTTCTATCGTCACTATGTACTTCTCTCTTTTTATTGGTAGTGGATTTGTCTCCGCCTAATATTTTGTACAAATGATTTTAATCAGTTGATTTTATGATATATTGGTTTGTGGATGAGATTAGTTTTATGGTTACTGCATATTACAGATTATGTATACGTATGAGGCTCCATATATTAGAGTATGCTTCGTATGTATACAGCTGGCATGTCTACGTACTTGGTCCTAAGTATTTTGGAACTGAGACGTTACATATTTTTGTGGTAGCCCATGTAGGTCAAGATAAATTATTTGGTTACTTTACCGTACCAAGCAAGCCTGCGTATAGGATTAGAGTCTAGGATCTCATCCATATACTTGACCGCCTTCTCGCTTGACTCCTCGAGTTGCATCTTGGTTGATCCCTTCTATCGTGATTCGTGTCCTTCTTTCGTGCTTGATAGAGATTAATAGGTAACCCATACTAGGTGGACATGACCATTGTCCCATAACCCTACTAGTTTAACTCTTGTAAGTTGGATAGAATGCCTTACGACCTAACCTTTCTTATGACCTTAACCAAGTCTTAGACAAATAGACGGTAGGACGACTATATAGGTATCAACATAGGACATGACCTAGATTTTTAGGACTTTGACCAAACTCTACTTACTTTCAATCTTAATCTCACGTGCCTATGTTTTTACCATCTTGACTAATGTTGTACTATAATCTAGTTTTGCAAGCTTATCCATCTATCGAGCTTGTTCTTGACTTATGCTATTGAGCGCGCGCTCACTAACATATTGTCTAATCAGAATAGGTGCATGATGGTCTGATCAACCGAGTGCACTTTGGTTCACTTTTTTATATACCGTTCTACATGGATAGAGACATAGTTAAACTTGCCCTCTAGAATCTTATCCGTGACTGCGTTGGCAATTCCCTTTAGGAATTATCCAGTCGCCTTTGAACCACGTGTTCGTACCCAATAACATCTTCTTCCAACTCTTATTCACTTTTTGTCTTTACTTATTTTTGGAAAGAAAAAACACTCGTACTTGATAGATAGACACAAAGTATTTCCTTGTGACCATGACAATTATATAAATACGCGTGTAGTTAGTCATTACCAACCCAGGTGACTTCAATCTCGTCTCGAGTTACACATCATTTCCTTCAACTCTCAATCTATTATCATGATTTTCTAAATTGTTTGAAACTTAGGAAGGATTAGAACCCTTTCCCTTCACCGTACTTCTAAACCTAGACGAGTAACTTCTCTCTAGGAAACCACCTATCCTTGATCTCAAATCATTTTACCACCCCTTATTGACCCTTAATCTTTGTCTTTTCTTGCGATAACACGCAACCATAATTCACTCCCTAAATTAAATTCGTGATTTATGTAACGCCCCAGTCCCAAAGAAAGAAGGACTAGAACGTAAACATGCCAGCTGTATACATACGAAGTATAAGAAACCCTCGTATGTATACATAAGCTGTAAAATGCAGTAACCAAGCACTAAATCTCATTCACAAGATAAATAGCAAAAAGCAACTTTGAATTTGTCATGTATACAATCGTTGGGCGGAGACAAATCCACTACCAACTAATTTAAATAAGGAAGAATTATACAAAGAAAATGATTTGGTCGAGTGCGAGGAGATGATAAAAGCAACATCTCGAAGGATGGAAGGAAGTCATGACCTTAGCTAGAGCACCTGCAAGTCAAAAAACACACTGGAGGAATCACTAGGTCCTCAGAGGACGTAACAAGACACATAATATCAGGCCATAAACTGAATATAAATAAGCTCAACAAAAAGTATCTAAGCCTGAACAGATAAAGGTCCCTAACCATTCTATGTGAAACATGCACTTTTGAAGACAACGTTCTACGCAGGGGCTGTAAGGATTCACGCAAGTAATAAAGAGTGGCCGTCAAGTAGCGCTCATCCGAGACACTATCGGCCGGGCAGCAAGTAGTGTAACTCCTCTTCCCGAAAATTTTGAATTTTTTATTATTTATTTGATATAAATGGTGATTTTTAGAATTTATAAATAATTATTTAATTAATTATTACGGTAGATGACTTTAGCCATGGTTGAGTTTTGAAGTACAAGACGAATAGGAATCATGGCACGGATAGTGCAGTGGCGTGCCTTGACTAGTGTATTAGCCATGCTACGGGGACCTGTCCATAAGTGTGTCCTAATTAGGAAAACCAGGCCAAGTTGTGACATGACCATTATAAATAGTTTAATTATTTATTATTAATATTACTTGATGTTTAAGTGACCCGATTGTACCAAATTGGCCCAGACTGGACCCAAACCAAGCCCAAGCCTAGGTTGTTATGTAGTGCATCCCAAGACGTCCTTGTAGACATGCATTGGGTAGTAGTATTTTAATTTAGTAACCTAGTAGACGATTTTCACAAAATGTGGTTATATATATTATGAGTTCTTGATATTAAATAATGTTTTATTGATAATTTAGTAAATAATTTCTTTAACAAATATGTTGGATTTTGGGATTTATCTAGATATATACATGTGCATATATATAGAAGTATATTTATAGTATATGAATATTAGGCTTATATATATAACAATATAATTATATTTCATTTATAAATTTTAGTATATTAAAGTAAGAATTCTATATTGTAATATTTATTTTACTTAGAATATTTCATTTTTGGTATTTGTATTTATGGCATGAGTGTATATATCTACTTAAAATTGTATTGATGGAATAATATATATATATATATATATATATATATATAATATATATATATATAATATAAATATATATATATATATATTATATATATATAAATAAAAGCAAACAAGCCCCAAGCCCAGCCCGGCCTAGCAAGGGCCCAACAAGCCCCAAGCCCAGCTGAGCCCAAGAGGACTCAGCCGACCCCTGTACCTAACCGAGAGAGTATATAGAGAGATCGAGAGAGAGAAACGTGAAAAAAATAGCCAAAAACCCTAAGCAAAACCCGCTGCCACGCCACCCCCTCTCCATGGGCGGCCACCCTGACCCCGCGTGCCGCCGGCAGGAAAGGCCGCGGCGCGGGGTTGCAACAGCGATCACAGCAGTAGCAGTAAGCGGCTGTGAATAGGCCGACTTCGGGCGTTTGTTCTCGACGATCGCTCGATCATTTCGCGAGCCGTTTTCTCGGGTATGTCCCAAACCCTATGAGATTATTTTCTTTCATTTATATCGAATTTATATGCTTTATATTGGCAGAAGATCGACTCAAAGTTCGAAGAAATTGTTCAAAAATAGAATATGAATCCAGTCCCAACATCGGTTTTGGAGGCGATTTCTCGCCGATCCTTCCTCTGTTTCAAAATTGTGTTTGAACAGAGTCATAGAAAACCTAACCGAGATGGAAACCCCATCATTAGTTGTATTTCTAATGGTTTATACAGTAAGATAAATAGGGTTAAAAATCGAAAAAAAAAATGATAACTGTTTTCGAAAAACTAGAAATTCTTCGATACGACGTGCGTCCCGCCAAACCGGGCAACGTGGTTGCGAACCGAAAGCATCAAAAGGTGTATCGACTTCGCGGATGTGTGGGCTTTGACGGAATTTAAATTGGTTGCGTGTGCACGACGAATTTGATGCGTATCCGTCAAAAATTACCGTATCGACCCCTTTGCAAATTTCTAATTACTTTATGCACGTTCGTCAGATCGAGACGAAACTTATGCCAACACGACCGTATCCTTTTTTGGGTCCTACATGCCATGTTTGGTCCGATTCTGGACAGTTGACCGGATCACCGTTTTGTGGGCCCCACGATCCGACTCAACGGGCAATTTCGTGCACGGTCCGCCGGAATCCAACTTTGGATATATGGTTAGGTTTGTGTCATCAAAACAAATCGTAGACATGTAGTTTGACAACTTTAGAGACCATTGACTCTGGGACGCTTTTCGGTGCAAAACGGGTCCAACGGCGGATATCGTTTTGGCCCAAAATTACCATTTTCCCCTGTGTCCAGAATTGGACTTAAGAACAGAAAATCCTAGCTAATTTGACTATTCTAAGAATATTGGCAATATTTTAGCTTTTGGAGACAGTTGTGAGATTTGGACTTTATGGCTTACCAGTTGACAGTATATTGTTGGTTCTTCGTGCTACCACCAGGCAAGATACCTTGCCTCCCTCTACAGTTTATTTTCATGCTTATAGTTTTCCTATTTTTATATATGTTATCATCTTATTCTCTAGTTGATGCGAGTTTATCTATATTTTTCCTGCGTTCTATGTTTTACTAGATTATCGTCTTGCTTGTATATCAGTTTCATGATCATATAGTGTAGTTACACCAGGCTTGTTCACTTTATAGTTCATGCTAGGTTGTCCTTACCCGTGTCTTGACATGAGTTGTACCTTGTCTCACCTGTGCCTCGACTGAGTCGTGTCTTAGAACGAGTACGTGTAGTTGAACTGCTAAATCCTTGTTATCGTTTCCTCAACCAGAGAGTCCACACTCGGGACGAGGGTTGACCATTTGCACCAGAGAGTCCACACTCGGGACGAGGATGTTTGTCTTGATCTGTTTACATCTGTGAGTCCACACTCGGGACAAGGATGCAGTCTTGTTTATTTTCACCAGAGAGTCCACACTCGGGACGAGGGTGCCTTGCCTTGAACTAACCAGAGAGTCCACACTCGGGACGAGGGTAGTGATTAGTTCAAACCTGCGAGTCTACTTGGGACGAGGGTTTGGTATTCCATTGATCTCGTGTTCACTTGTTCATCCAGCAGTTCAGTTACGTGTAGTTGTTCTTGTATTCCAGTTCATAGTCACCTGTCAGTAGCCACTTGTCGATAGTCACTTGTTAGCAGTTTTGGTCGTAGTCTTTGCCGTGTGTTGTCTCGTTCCTTGCTTATATCTGTTTATAGTTTATGTATGATTAAACTGCTAGATAGGCATATTTTTATGTATCTTGCTATGTCCCCTGAGGACCTGATGATCTCTTCAGGTAGCTGGTTGCACGGAGTTAGCTGAGCATGTGGTAGTCGATTACATCTACATGATTCAGGTATTTTGCTAGTGACATTGCTTTATTATCTTCTCGTGCTCTTATGATATATCCTGCTTGTTAGCCTAGTTTCATAAACTATTATTCTTGGAGTCTAATCGGACAATATGCTAGTGGGCTGCAAACCATGACCCATAGTTGTTCATTCATGTTTATTTTACTCATGTCGATTTGAGTTATAGATTACATTGCCATGATTTGGCAGTATACCATAGCCTTGACAGAATTTACGTATTCGAGTCGGGCTGGAGTCCGCTTGATACGTAGCTGGCTTGCTCACGAGCTCGCACCCGAAAAGCGGGTGCGGGTCGTGACAAGTAGCGCTCATCTGAGTCACTATCACCCATACGTGTGTAAAAAGTAAATATAGCCTCTACGCTAATAGCTGTCCCCTCCCCTAATGCTCATGTCCAAGATGTATCATAACCTGTCCAGTTGGCAACTTGCTATGGTTTCTAACTCGACTCACTAATAGCAGTTACATCCTAACCGTCGCACGATCCATACGTATCGATGGCCAGCCGAGTACGCAGGTCCGTGTCCTATATGAACTCATTCATCACGTGATACACATGTGTCAAGGCCATAGGGGATATGAAAATATTCCCACTCTCATAGGATGGTCAACTGACACAAGGTCGACATGCAAAATAAGATAACTAAAATATAATAATTTGCAAGAATAATTTATATTTGCTAGAAATAAGTAAAAGTATGCATGATATAGAGCAATTTAAATAAACAGTAAAGGCAAGGTGTCTTTCCTGGTGTGTGTCTGGTGTGGTGCAATGTTTCGACATGTTCGTTTTGTCCAATAGCCAAGATCGATGTGTAAGAGTCCAAATTTTAAGAAAATAGAAGATGTGATCAGTCACGATCAAGGCTTGGCACCAGATGAGAATTTGTAGAGAAAAGTATGTGTATTAGTTTTAGAAATTATTTTTAATATTTGAAAACTTTATTTTATTAGAAAAATATGTGAAGGAAAAATGAAAATCTTTTTAGGCTAAAGATCCAGAGTTTGGAAAGGTATAAATTTAGTAGAAAATTATATTTCATATATGAAGATATTTAAGTACTTTTTCAAAAATAATAAGGAGTTATTTAGGCCAAGACTATAACTTGTCAAATATATTTATATACATATAATTCGAGAAAAATATTTTAGAGTCAAAAATTCACTTTAAAATTAGCTAGAAAATATTTGTAAAATAATAATAATGCAGGTAATAATATTAGCAAGGCAACAAAATAATAATAATAATAATAATAATAATAATAATAATAATAATAATAATAATAATACCAGTATTTCTATTCATAGCAGCAATTGAAAACATATGTTTATGAACAGTGGGTTAAAAGAGTGAGAGAGAGAGAGAGAGAGAGAGAGAGAGAGTTGCGGGAGAGGGGAGGGGTTAAGTACGGGAGAGAGAGAGACATGGGGAAAAGAAAACGAGATGGCGAGAGGGGCTTACCGCGATGGAGGAGCGGATGGGCTCAGTCGGTGGAGTGCGACACCAAGAGGGAGACGGAGGAGACGCGCGCACGGCTGAGCGCCGGAAGGCTCGCTGTGCCAGATCTGGCGCGAGGACGGGAGCATTCGGCACTGCTCCGCTGACATGACACAGATAACTGTACTGGAATAAGATTTATGTGGACACAGACACGATGCACGAGGCTTGGGTTGTAGTGGTGATGTCTGTGGAATTGATGGAAAATAATATGGAACCTCTCCTTATATAGGGGGTGGGAGCTCCAATTGGATAAGGACTGTGATTGTTTAAATCCCCCATTAGATAAATCACCCTTTTTAATTTAAAGCAACTGATCATATCCAATCGTATAAAATAAAATATCTTCCAAGATAATTATCATAATTAATTAAATTTAAACCAAAACAGTATTTCAAAATACTTTTTCGAATAATAAAATATTAATATGAAATAAATTTCAAAATAAATTATATATGTAAATTTAAATTTATGTACCTCATATGCAATGAATATTTGCATAAAACCTCGTTTTCAAAATTACTATTTATATAACTTTTATGATATAAAAATAAAGATTTGGAAATTCTAATATGACGCATTTTTTTACAACTTTACGCAATTAAAAATATTTATTATTTATTATTTGAAAAACCATGCTTGTAATTAAAATCTTTTTTACAAAAATATATACCTCGCACATATTCGCACTCGACGACCTATACGAAAATACGAGCTCATATGCGACGTTCAATATGACAAATTCGTACACGACGTACAATACGACTATACGACGTACAAATACAAAGTAAAAATTAATACCAAATTGATTTTAAAGAAATAATTTCATAGTAGAAATTTAGGGGCTTTACATCCTACCCAACTTAAAAGAATTTTGTCCTCGAAATTTAGGAATAATTAGGATAGTTAGGGCTGAGAAGGTAGGAAGAGCTTCTTGATAAGAAACACGATAAACACTGAGCGAGAAGAGGGAACGACATTCCCGAAAACATGCAATTTAGATAACAAAACTTTTTTTTTCTCCAACGGATATAGTTTCGAAATGATCTCCTACATGACATTCCATCAGTGTCTAAGTTGCGACCAACACTATCATCAATCCTATAAATGTGTAATATTTAAATAAGTACGCAATAATCTCCTCAACCTCTAATTACGATTAACAATCTAATATTCAAAATTTAAATTCATGATCAATGTTGTCATAATCTTCAAATTTTGGGATTAAACAAAGTCATCAATATCGTTACAAGTTTTCATCAAATTTATGGTTTTTCCTCAAATTTCTATTCCACAAAGTTTAGTTCCTTGAAACATTTTTTTCCACTTGCTATTTATCCCCAAAATATTAATTCCACAAAACTAAACTCCTTGAGAAAAAAAGTTCCTTAAGTTAAATTCTGCCTTTATAGTCTCCTCAAAAATTGAAATCACCAAATCTCCAAAAATTTTAAGCAAAAATCAAACTCATATTTAGCCAGAATTTATATCAATAAATGTAACATACGAAATTTAATTCTTGAAGAACCAAGAATGTCAGGATTTATCATCTTCAATATTGGAGTAACTTCGAATACTAATAACATGAAACTACAATATTTTATGATTATATAAAAACTTCAACAATTGATTTACCTCGAAGATCCATTTTTTTTGTTAATCGAGGAGTCTACGCCTTTGATAATATCATCATATCAAACTCCATATCACATTTCTTCACTTCTTGTAACCGTGTTTACCACGTATTTCCACTTATGCATCATAATCACTCAATCATATTCAACTATGCCATCCATATGATCTATGTGGTATTCTAATCCAACGACTTCGTAACTGAGGAGTGTCATGATACGATATTCATCCTTGCTAAGGAATATATAAGAACAAGGTTAGCATGAATAACAATAGAGCAAAAATAAAATTTTCGAAGAGAGAATCAAAACAATTTAGAAGAAAGTTTTTGGTTAGGCTCAATGGTCGTGGTAGGGTTTGGATAATAAATACGGATTATTGCACGAAAATAAAATTTATGGGTCTAAGCAAATTAAGATAAGACACGAAAAAATAAAGGCACGGGTTAGCAATCAACAATAAGCA
The DNA here is from genome assembly GCA_029216955.1 of Iris pallida. Lineage (NCBI taxonomy): Eukaryota > Viridiplantae > Streptophyta > Magnoliopsida > Asparagales > Iridaceae > Iris > Iris pallida. The sequence goes on along the minus strand of JANAVB010010797.1, from coordinate 3,908,157 downwards.
CAAGCTAAGCATTTAAGGAATTAAGTAGATCACAATCATTTATCGATCGAAAGAATTGAGTCTTGGTTGAATCTCTTTCTGAGGTCAAGAGTCGATATCATGATAAAGGTTACAGTTTAGTCTTTTTGGCCCAAAAGTCATATCATGAAAGTAGAGTACAAGATGACGTGTTTTAGTGGCACGTGATATACCTACATGAAGGTGGACTCGTCTAGGTCTTGCATGTGAAATCGGTTGGAATGAAACAGCTGGTCTCGTGCTCATCAATGTAACGGTAAGGCACACAAAAGATCTAAAATAAAAAGTGGGAGTTCATATGGTGATATTTATGCAAAAATGGATCCAGTTAAAGCGTAATTAAGGAATCTAGTAAAATAAGTGTGGGACATAATTTCTAGAGAAAAGGTATCCTTCTAGGTTGGGGTATGATCAAGGAATGGTTCTAATCCTTTCCAAGTGTCAAATGATTAGAAGATCACAAAAAGGGGCTAGATTTGAGGGGCAGGTTGAGCAAGTCAAAGTGAATATAGTCACATGGCTTGGTCGATGACTAACTATACTTGTGTATGTACCACTATCATGGTCATGGGGGATATGGCAACTAATGGGGTATACTTATATCTCATTAAGTTGACCCCGTGTCTATCTTGGTTTCTTATCAATACAAGTCTAAACTTCTAATTTTTCGAGCTTCCTTAACAATTCTCAATGTGATTCTCAAATTAATTTACCAAAATCATTTTATGTCGCCAAGTATAATCATACTTTAAAATTTTAATTCCTTCAATAAATCTCGAGGTTTCCTTTTAGATTATTGTCAACACCTTTCCTCGCATCTTTTTTTTCCATAATCCAATATATCATAAGTATTTAAAACCTTCAAAATAAAATTTTTGTTTTCTCCATCTTATAGAATCTATTGGTCCTTTCATGAATACCTCCCAACAATCTTAAATTAACCTTTATCATAACACTAATAAATTGTTCCCCAAAGTTTTTAATGTTATCAATCCAACTTTAAACTCAAAATAATCTTATCAATCAATCATCAAAATAAATTTGAATTTGAAATTTCCTGCAATCGATTTCATATCTTCCAAAATATTTTGAACCAAAATTTTACTATCATCCTTCAAACTCAAAATTAAATAAACTTGTAAACCGTACCACTAAATTTAAAAATATTAAGCCATTTCTTATATCGATTTCATACTCAAATAAATCGTCACTATTTCACAAAAATCAATATTTTATTTTCTCAATTTATCAATCCTTTAGTAGTATCAAAATAAAATCTATCTCTACTACCCAACTTAGAATTTACTAACCCTTAAGATCATACTTTAGGAAACATAAATGCTTTTATACATAAATAAGACCTCAATGCATACTAATTGTCAATGTAATCCATCTAGCCATGTGTTTAACCTATGAGCATATACTAGTGTAGTCATCTTCCTAGTTGTCACTAAGCACGAAACTAAAATTTATGGTAGGAGGAGTCAAGCAAGATGCAAATCAAGGTGGTCGAACAAGAGTTCGAAATTTGAAGTCAAGAAAGGATGTCAAGTAGGTGGATGAGATTATAGACTCTAATCCTATATGCAGGTTCACATCGGTACAGTCATATAACCGAAGTGATAAACTTGACCTGCATGGACCACCACAAAAACATGTAACGTCCCAGTCCCAAAGAAAGAAGGACTAGAACGTAAACATGCCAGCTGTATACATACTAAGTATAAGAAACCCTCGTATGTATACATAAGTTGTAAAATACAGTAGCCAAGGCACTAAATCTCATCCACGAAGATAAATAGCGATATAAAAGCAACTTTGAATGTCATGTATACAATCGTTGGGCGAGACAAATCTACTACCAACTAATTTAAATAAGGAAGAATTATACAAAGAAAATGATTTGGTCGAGCGAAGGAGATGACGATCCAAAAGCAATATCTCGAAGGAAGGAAGGAAGTCATGACCGTAGCTAGAGCACCTGCAAGAAGTCACAAAACACCTAGAGGAATTATTAGGTCCTCAGAGGGACGTAACAAGACACATAATATCATGCCATAAACTTAATATAAATAAGCTCAATAAAAAGTATCTAAGCCTGAACAGATAAAGATCCCTAACCATTCTATGTGAAACATGCACTTTTGAGGACAACGTTCTACGCAGGTGCTGTAAGGATTCACGCAAGTAATAAAGAGTGGCCATCAAGTAGCGCTCATCCGAGACACTATCGGCCGGGCAGCAAGTAGCGCTCATCCGAGTCACTATCACCCATAAGTGTATAAAAAGTAAATGTAGCCCCTACGCTAATAGTTGTCCCCTCCCCCCAATGCTCATGTCCAAGATGTATCTACAACCTGTCCAGTTGGCAACTTGCTATGGCTTCTAATTCGACTCAATAATAGCAGTTACCTCCTAACCATCGCACGATCCATACGTATCGATGGCCAGCCGAGTACGCAGGTCCGTGTCCTATATGAACTCACTCATCACGTGATACACATGTGTCAAGGCCATAGGGGATATGAAAATATTCCCACTCTCATAGGGTGGTCAACTAACACAAGGTCGACATGCAAAATAAGATAACTAAATATAATAATTTGCAAAATAATTTATTTGCTAGAAATAAGTAAAAGCCTGCATGATATAGAGTAATTTAAATAAACAGTAAAGGCAAGGTGTCTTGTCTGGTGTGTCGTCTGGTGTGGTACAATGTTCTGACATGTTTCGTTTTGTCCAATAGCCAAGATCGATGTGTAAGAGTCCAAATTTTGCGAGAAAATAGAAGATGTGATCAGTCACGATCAAGGCTTGGCACCAGATGAGAATTTGTAGAAAAGTATGTGTACTAGTTTTAGAAATTATTTTTAATATTTTGAAAACTTTATTT
>JANAVB010010797.1:3847032-3905233 GCA_029216955.1 Iris pallida | reverse complement strand
ACATGCTTGTAATCGTGATCTGTCATGCTTCTTCCTTATTGTCCTATGTCGTCTTTTCAGCGGCATTGAACCTGGACCTGCCGATCAGCAAGGCGGAGCACCCTCCCGGGTCATGCCTCACGGAGATCCAGAACCCCGGTTCAGCTAGCCCAGCCGCAAGGCAGGATGATGAAGCCTTGGTTGGACTTATCAGGGAGTTGCTTGCATCACAGGATCGTCGAGGAGACGCCTTACGTCAGGCAGTGGCAGATGTCTGGGCAGAGGTGTACACCATGAGAACAGTACAGCGAACAGTGACAGGACCGGAGGTTGAAAGCGATCTCGCGGCCAGATGAACCAGTCGTCAGCCCCCCCCGGCAGCTAGGGCTTTGACCATTGGAGCTCCGAGAAGGACATCTTCGGTTACGGGTTCAACATTCAACCCCGACGTATTCTCAGCAGCAGAAGCAGTCTTCCACAATGGGCTGCTCTCATTGTGGGAAGCCTGGACATGTTGTTTCAGAATGTCGCAAGGCTCGAGGATTGTGTTTGCTATGTGGAGCGCCGGACCACAAGGTAAAGTTCTGCCCGTTCAGGACTGACTCATCACCAGCCATGATCAGTTCATCGGTTAGGAAAGAACCTGGAGGGATTCTTGACGGCGAGAAGACAGAGCCGGAAGAGGGCTCGACAGGACGTGACGAGTGGCAATCCACTCATATGGTGATTTATATCTGGCTTCTCAATTCCTTAGTCCAGTCTATTGCTTCCACAGTAGATGGCATTGAGATGGTGAAAGACGTATGGGAGAAGTTGAGGAGAACCTATGATGGGTGGGAAACAACCTACGGATCTTCCAGATAAAAGGGGAGATCGATGACACGTATAAGGGGAGAAGACGGTGCAGGAGTACGCTACGGAGTTGGAGCGTCTCTGGCTGGATTATGATCACTCCTCGAAACGGGCAAGCTGCGGGGACCCGAAGTGCAAGAGGACATGTGTGTCTGCAGGAGAGGACGATAAAATTTCTCAAAGGACTGACTACCGCATTTGCACAGAGGACAACCTTACTACTCGTCCAACCAGAGATCCCTAGTCTTGAGGAGGCTATCTCAGTCATGATCTAGGAGGAGACGCGAATCAGACTACAGACAGGGACATGTGGTCCTCCCGAAGCAAAGTCGGCACTAGCAGCTGCTAGCTCGAGCGACACAGAAATTTTGTGATAAAAATAATTTCATTGGAGGATTTCAACATTGCACTCTAGAAAAAAAATTCCACCATATCAACCATATGGGTTACCATTTCCCATGTGTATGAGACAATACATGATGATGGATATATTGAAATATACACTTGTGATTTGCCACATCGTGTAATGGGTGACCGGATTTCTGGTGAACACTTTCAAATAAATCCCAACAGAAAATAAATGTTACTAGGTCTCGGAAGACCATAAACTATTTTGGTATAGTTTTTTTTTTCTTCCAACGAACAAAACCATTTGTCATTTTTTGCAAGTCTTAACTATATTGACTATCTCATGACACCTTTTTATATTTGGGATTTTTTTTTAAATATAATACACTAAACATTGTTTTGTTTAAAATAGAAAATGTCAAAGGGTACTCTCACGAGCATTTGATGATGCCCACTTTCGACTTATTTTTTAACAACGAAAACGACAAATGCGTGAAACCAAATCGATTCCATTTACCATTTTGATCAAAATGTCAACATGAATGAGAAACTTCGTACCGTAAGCACATGCGGATGTATTTCGGTACATAGGCTAAGCCATGAAAGATATCCATAAGTATATATAATGAAAAAAAAAAAATCTTCCATATCCATTTTTATTTGAGAAATTTTGAGTGGCACCCACTTTATTTTACCATATTTAAGGTGCTCCCCACAAGTTTGTACAAATGTAAGTTACCCTCCACTTTTGACGGATTCCGTCCTTCTTTAACGGTCAACTCCTTTGACCTTTTTTTTGACGAAATGCCCTCTTCTCTACCTCGACCCCCTCCATGACATCCCCGCTGACACGTGCCTCCGCCGGATGCCGCCCATGCCCCGGCCCACCCTCGTGCCTCCGACCATCGCCCCGCCCTCCCCTCCACCTCCACCTCCCCACCCTTGGAAAATACTCTAATCCACCGCCAGTAGCATTGAGCAAAGCCAAAGATAGTAATCTATTGGTGCAATAGCTGCCAACTTACAAGCAATCATTGACCCTTTATTAACAACCAAAATTTATGGTCAGTTCAATGTAAAAATTCCATACAATTACGCAAAAAAAAAATAACAATCGAAACTGACCCATGGAGTAACCAAAGACATGAGCTTTCCTCCAACCCATGCCCTCGAAGGCGAAGAGGGGGGAGCGGAGGTGGGGGGTGTTATGGTCAGTTCAATGTAAAAATTTCATACAATTACGCAAAAGAAAAAATAACAATCGAAACTGACCTATGGAGTGACCAAAGACATGAGCTTTCCTCCAACCCATGCCCTCGAAGGCGAATAGGGTGGGGGTGGGGGTGGGGAGGTGGGGGGGGGGGGGGGGGAGTGGGGGTGGGGAGGTAGGAGGAGCGGTTGCAGTGGCCGGGGGGGGGGGGGGGGGGGGGGGGGGGGGGGGGGGGGGGGGAAGATGGAAAGAAAGAAAAGAGGAAGGGGCAATGGCATTTTGGTCTAATTTTTTTTTTTGACGGTTATCTTCCAAAGTGGGACGTAACTTACATTTGTACAAACTTGTGGGATGCACCTTAAATATGGTAAAATAAAGTGGGGTGCCACTCAAAATTTCTCTTTTATTTTCATATGAGCCATTCTACACCTAATCCAATCCAAGCCACCTACAGTCCAGTTCGAATTTCTGGTTCCGTCCTTGAATTTGAAGATAAAATGACATAAGCTCGCTCTGGGAGGAGAAATTAGTCAGTGGTCTGACCTCACCACGTTGTAACATGATGAGGCATTACTCTTCTCCAATAGCATATGACACATCACTCTTGTAGTGCATGGTATTGCTCTTCCAGTGGTGTATAGCGGCGCCTCAAAAGTTAAAACCCTAACTTGTGGAAACTCCGCCCGTCACTCCCATCTTCTTCTCCCCTACAAAACCCCCAAATCCCTTTCATTTCATTTCCTTATCTCTCTCTCTCTCTCTCTCTCTCTTAGAAGGAAAAAAAAAAACCCTAACCCTAGAATTTCTCGCAGAAATGGCTTCCGCCAACGCGATATCCACAGCCTCCATGCTCTGTTCTCCCCGCCAGGTCCCATCTCTTCCTTCTTCTCCGAACGCTCTTGTTTCTGCAATTAGGGCTTCGTTGGGTCCTGACGGTCTGTTTTTTTTACAGGGCAGCTTGGGGGGGAGGAGGAGGACGGCGGGGCCCAGCAGCAACGTCGGCTACAGGAGGATGGCGGTGCGAGCGGCGGCGAAGGACATTGCTTTCGACCAGAAGTCCAGATCCGCCCTCCAGGCCGGCGCCGACAAGCTCGCCGACGCCGTCGGCGTCACTCTCGGCCCTCGAGGTATCCAATTCTCTGCCACTTCACTTTGACGCTAGGAAGCACGGGCATGGACACGGGGTCGTATCGTGCGCCGGACACGACACACGACACGGATGCTCCAAAACATGACAATTAGGTTTCTGTGTTGTCTCCTGCGTAGGTTTGAAGTTGGTTGATTTGTTAGCTAGAACTGAAGGATGGTTCATTTTGCATTGACTACTGAATAGTTTAGATTATTTACAAGTCATATTGAAAATTAGAAGAGTACAAGTAAAAGTAGATTCTCTTTGTAGAATCTGTACTGTTTGTGAGTTTTGAACTTTTATGCTTACTATCTACTTTGAGATACTGGGAAATGAGTAGATATTGAGAACGTTGTCATGGAGTTTACATACAATTAGCAAAGGTTAGCTTTACTGAATAGCTATAGATATAGAAGGATAAGTACAGGCTAGTCGCACGTAGCTTCTTGTTGAGGAATTTTTGATGATTGGAGATGTTAGTTTTGACACAGATATATCTTTTCCCTTGAGGTTTCATATGTTCCTGTCTGTTTATCTGATTATCTGGTTGAAAATGACGAAAATATACAAAGTAGTATTGTCTTGTTCGGTTATCCCGGATCCTGACAAGTTTGTTGTAGGTTTCATGTAATTAGCAATTTAGCAGATCAGCTCCTATGGATGATGCGTCACCGTTGGTGCTAATTGATTTATCCAACTTGGTTATCTTTGTGCCTTTGTTCCATATTTTTAAGTCTCTGCAAGTGAACCAAAATTCTAGAGGTGTAGTAAGGGTTAAGGGTTATATATCTATTCTAAAATGTCCCACAGGTCGAAGTCGTTTTGGATAGAGGGCTGGATTATGCGGGGGTATTTTATGTGCCAAAAGATTTGAACCTATATTTCTTTGACATCAGTTTAAAGTCCTCGTCACTCGTCACTGCACCAAAACTCTAGAGCCTTAATGAGGGTTGAGGGTTATATGGCTTTTTTCTAAGATGCACATGTCAAAGGCCTATTTCATGGACCAAGAGCTGGATTCACGTGGTGGTAGAACTTTCTTAATCCACTCAAAGTGCGTGTCCGATAAGGTTCGAACCTGGGTTGCATTGATGCCATGTTAAAGTCCCTTCTACTGTACCAAAATCTAGTTGATACCATGTTAGTTGATCAATGTTCTCAAAAACTCGAGTTGATAGGAAAAGTGCTAACGTTCTTTACTAAATCCCCTTGGTGCATGCCACTTGGGTTAAAGTCCAAGGAGGAGCACGCATGGGAAGTTGGGCAATGAAAACAATTTAATTGGTGGAAGGGGTCTTAGAACTCAAAGACCTTTTGCCGATACAAGTCCATGTCACTGCACCAAAACTCAAGAGTTGTCGTGAGGGTTAATGGTTATATATTTATTTTTAACACACATCAAAGTTCCTAGCTGGTAGTGAGGTTCCTCCGCAAGAAGATTTATAATTGTTTACATACTTTGCATATTACATTTCTAATTATATACGGAATTTGGCTTGTTTGGTGTGTGCTTTGAGAGTTGGCTAAATTTTTATGATTGCCCAATGCTTTACTTGTAGTCAAATTATCTCTCCTACTTTTAGAACTAGCAAGACGGGAAATCCTGGGTTCTCATTTTTGAAGGTTAACCCATTGACCACACAGAAACACGTTAGCTTCTTATAAATAGTCTCTCCATTTATACTTCAAAGAAAGCTGTTGGACTCCATCTCCCTTGCATACAATATGTATTTTGACAAAATTGGCCCTATCTTTATTAAGCTTTTTGTATAATCATTCTCTCTTCCTTAATCCACCCTCTCTCCACTTTCTTGCCCTTTTAAGCTCCCCTTTAATCCTTTCCTTTGACCATGTTTTCCATGCAATGCTTTCTCTCATTTCCTTCCCTCACCTTACTGAAACCAACCAAGGGCTTACAATTTTAGTGTGCTTAAGTTTGTCTATTAGATTGTAGCTAGGTTTATTTTGTGGTTATTTATTTTGAAGGGAGGAATGTTGTCTTGGATGAGTTTGGAAACCCTAAAGTGGTTAATGATGGGGTAACTATTGCTCGGGCTATTGAGTTGTCTGATCCTATGGAGAATGCTGGTGCGGCCTTGATAAGAGAGGTACATAGTGTTTCCTATAAGACTTATTTTCCAAGTCATTTGGGTATTGTGGTTTTCTTATATAGTCTCTGGTGAAGGACTAGTCTAATTTTGTAATGACTCATGTATTCCTTTTGTATGTGTGGAAGGTTGCTAGTAAGACCAATGATTCTGCTGGTGATGGAACTACGACTGCATGTGTTCTTGCACGCGAAATCATCAAGCTGGGTTTGCTAAATGTTACCTCTGGTGCCAATCCTGTCAGCATCAAGAAAGGAATTGACAAGACTGTAGAAGGCTTGGTGAAGGAGCTTGAAAAGAAAGCTCGGCCTGTTAAGGGTCGTGGTGATATTAAAGGTGCCATTAACTTAACCCTACTGGATTAGTTATACTTGCTTGCGCAAGATATTTGCTTCAAATAATATTTTGACTGTCTTTGCTGCTGATATATTTATTTATGAAAGCTGAGCCACCATTCACTTGAAGCTATTTCAAGTGTATGAGTCTCTCTTTAAGAAAAATATTATTTCTTTTTGCAGACAATGCCAGTACATAGCCTGGAACACCTGCAACTAACTGCCAATCCCGAATAATTTCAATTATCTTGATGTGAAAAGGGGTACAAGTAACACCAATATAAAATTACACAACCTGTGCCAAGAGAACATTGAAACATTCCAAACTGCAATTATTTCTTTTGAAGAATTATTTTTAAACATTCCAAACTACAATGTTTTTAAACATCCCAAAGTACAATTATGACATCCTTTGAACGAAAACCAGAAATGACAGAAAAAGCTTGAAAGTCCCAACTAACTTTTACAGTTGGAAGTAATTCCTGATTTCCTGCTGTCCGACTATCTGTGAACAATAACTAAGCAGAGAATTGTTTGTTTTCAGCTGTTGCCACAATTTCTGCTGGAAATGACGAGTTCGTAGGCGACATGATTGCTGATGCTATTGACAAAGTTGGTCCTGATGGTGTTCTCTCTATTGAATCTTCATCATCATTTGAGACAACTGTTGATGTTGAGGAAGGAATGGAGGTTTGTTGTTTTGGACATCTTGAATTCTAGCCTTGTTCCAGATGACTAGTTGTTGTGTTTGTCCCTTGGATACTAATTTCCTTTCAATTATTTTGCAGATTGATCGAGGTTATGTTTCACCACAGTTTGTGACCAATCCTGAAAAGCTGCTTGTGGAATTTGAGAATGCTAAAGTACTCGTGACTGACCAGAAGATTTCAACCATAAAGGAAATCATTCCTTTATTGGAGAAGACCACACAACTAAGATCTCCATTGCTGATTGTTGCTGAGGACGTAACTGGTGAGGCCTTGGCCACTCTTGTGGTGAATAAACTGCGGGGTATTGTCAATGTTGCTGCAATCAAGGCACCTGGTTTTGGTGAGAGACGGAAGGCTCTTCTGCAAGATATTGCTATTATGACAGGTGACAAAGACTATCCCTTGCAAAGCATTTATGCATTTATGTTATAGATTCATGTTCATCTATCATCTGTTTCTATCCTTCATCTGAAACAATTATTATTAGGAGTTCTTTTCTCTACCAATTAGTCGTTCTTAGCGATTTTTTAGATCTTTGAATGTTATGCTGCAACAAGGTTTTGGTTACATAGTTTCTAGATCATGTTTCTATGTTTTCCAATTTTTGTATTGTAGTATGGAACCCCAGGGTTGGTAATACCATAATTCAAGGTTCATTTAATCATGAACAAATATGGTTTTCGTTTGATCTCTTCTTTAATCCTAAGAGAAAAATAGAGTATCCTTTAGGAATAGGACTGGATACCAAGATTTCCGAACTTCGACTTCCATACTTCGGAATCCTAGAATTTATATTATTCATGGGGGCAGCTAACTCCGAATAAGGTAACTGTATGAGTTTCCAAGGTGGCCCAAGTTTCCTGGGCACAGCTAACTCCCAATAAGGTAACTGTACGAGTTTCCTAGGTGGCCCAAGTTAAAAAGATAAACCATAAACTAACAACACGATAACTCCAATAATCCAAACACCGAGTTAAATGATATTTGTAATAATTTCCAAAAATGGTGTTCTCGTTATTACATATGCTAGCAAAACCGCCCATCAAGTCACCGTTAATGCGCATTCTCAAAAGACCTATACCCACAGTTGTAACAATGGGGACGTGGTTTGGTAATATGCCAATTTGTGCATGATCTATATCCACAGCTGTGGCAATGGGGCGTGGTTTGGTAATAACCCAACTTAACTGTCTTAGTTAGTCTGTACCTTAAGATAGACAATGTGTTGACAGTGTTTCTGATCACCTGGTGCACAAACCCATTTGACCAATTGGTCCGACTATCATAGGCGAGCGAAGTCTTTCCTGCTCCACTTCAATAACATGATCTTCATGGGGAAAATAAAATGAATGAATATTTTAAAACCCCCACTATGAGGTAGCTCTTGTTTCTGCAGGTTTGTGGTGTTACCATCTCTGGTTTCTGCTGCTATTTCTGTAACTAACCTATGAATCTATTTCGTATTTGTAGGAGCCGAGTTCCAAGCCAAAGATTTAGGCCTTCTGATAGAGAATGCAACAATGGAGCAGCTTGGCACAGCAAGAAAGGTCACCATCTCCCAGAGCTCTACCACCATCATTGCTGATGCAGCAACCAAGGATGAGATTCAGGCCAGAATCGCCCAAATTAAGAAGGAGCTTGCAGAGACGGACTCGGTTTATGATTCTGAGAAGCTAGCGGAGAGAATTGCGAAGCTTTCTGGTGGTGTGGCAGTTATAAAAGTTGGTGCTGCTACTGAAACGGAGCTTGAAGACCGCAAGCTACGGATTGAGGATGCAAAGAATGCAACTTTTGCTGCGATAGAGGAAGGTATTGTACCTGGTGGTGGTGCAGCCTATGTCCACTTGTCTGCATTTGTTCCCGCTATCAAGGAGAAGCTTGAAGATTCAGATGAGCGCCTCGGTGCTGATATCATACAGAAGGTCAGTCCATGATTGCTTAGTTTACATAGGCTGTTACTCATTTCTCTACCTTTACATACCCCTATTAGCTTTGGTCAAGTGACATCAATCTTTATGGATATGACAGGCTCTGTTAGCACCTGCAGCATTGATAGCCCGCAACGCAGGAGTAGAAGGAGAAGTGGTTGTGGAGAAGATCAAGGACAGTAATTGGGAGTTTGGATACAATGCTATGAATGACAAGTACGAGAATCTTGTAGAGTCCGGTGTGATCGATCCTGCAAAGGTAACCAGATGTGCACTGCAAAATGCTGCATCAGTAGCTGGAATGGTCTTGACAACACAGGCCATTGTGGTGGAGAAGCCAAAGCCGAAGGCTCCTGTGGCTGCAGTAGCTCCTGGCAGCCTTACTGTATAAGTAGATAGCTTCTATATGAGGTGTTTATTTAGAATTGCTTTAAGTGGTAGGCATAGTAGAGGCTACTGGCTTTTAAGAGTCCCGATTCTAAGGCATCTGGAAGCGGCTTTGTTACTTTTTTCCCCCTTATATGCTGCCTCTGCAACGAAGTCTGGCAGTGTCATTCCAAGAAAATGTGGGGCATTATTGATGTTCCACTTGTATTATGACTATTATGCAGATTTGCTTGATTGAGAAACTCAAAAGTTAAAAGGGATCTTTCAGAACTCACTCGTATCCAATTATCTATCTGGGAACGGTTGCGTGTCCATACGCCTGGGGTCGTGTCCATATGCCTAGTTATTTGTCTGAGTCTCCACGGAAGTGACTCGTGGGTGGTAGCAGTGATGAAGGAATGAGAAATGACAAATAATATCAAATCCCCAACCCTCGATAGGTTCTTCTTGACCTACGTTGTACTCGAAATTAGGGATTCTGCTGGGGTGTTAGGCCTCAAAGCTACTCCTATGCCGGTGCGCAGAGGACTTGACAATGCCACAAGTGTCCGAGGAAGAATTTTTTTATGTTGGAAGCTTTCAGACTTGGGTGGGAAGAAGATTCTGCAATGTACGTGGCTAAAATGTTGGGCGTTATATTTTCTCGGATGTTAATCTGGGCGAAATTTTGGGAGATAAAATTACGAAAATGATATTACGTGACTGTCAGCCAACGTGACGGCCACTCATTGCCCCCCTTGCTATTTCCGGACCCCATCCGGATCAGGGGGACAGTGGTCGGCACCTCAACATAGCCTTATATACAACCCTGCTTAGAACACACTTTTTGTCATATAACAACAAATCAAGGTATGTCCATGCCCAGCTATGTTAGGTTAAGTCATGAAATAGATACGGTGTACTGAGCAGTCTTGACATTAGAGGGGAAAAAAGGCCTTGTTAAAGACGGGTACTCAAACCTACCTCTTCTCCTAACCGGCCCACCTGGAATATTGTAATTCATCAGACACCAAGGGTCTACAAGGGAATGTGCTCTCTCCAGAACAAACTGCTTAGAACACATTTTTTTGTCATATATAACAAAACAAATCAAGGTATGTACATGCCCAGCTAGGTTAGGTTAAGTAACGAAATAGATAGTGTACTGAGCAGTCTAACATAAATAACAACTCCAAATAGCCAAAGAAGTGTACTTTCTTTCTGATTCGACATCATTAAGAGAGCTCCTCAAAGTTGGACAACCATTTACAAAACAGAATTTTTTTAGAGAGACAAACTTTGAGAGAATTGGGGAGGGGAGGAAAGTTTGGGGAATTTCGGGGTACCAACAATGTTGGCAAATTTCAATAAACTTGAAATTCACCGACTATGTTGGCGAATTTTATATTTAACAATAAACTAAAAGTATCAATAAGTTGAGATGGCTGAGTTGGTCATTAAAGTTTTGTCCAAAAGGGTGTGGGTTCAAATCCATTGTTAACTATTTTTATTATTCTATTTTTTCCTTATATTTGGTGCTTTGGTTTTATTTTTCATGTACTTTCTATCTATAAACAAATTTTTTTTTCCTCTCTACATCAAATTTTGTAAGCAATTTTTAGGATTTAAATATATGCTTGTCTAGCTTGTCTATTAGAATTTGACAAAGGGCAACATAAGCTACAATACCAATTTTATTTAGGACAACCGTGCAGTCAAAGTTGGGTTTAATTTTTTGAAGAATACAACAGAGAATTTGACCTTTTGATCGAGGAAAGAGTTACACTGGAAATACTGATGACATCTTTATTTACCGGAAGGTGAATTCTTCCAATCTGAGAGAGCGAAGGGAACCATATATTCGAGCTCAGTGATGCCATATCGTGACATAAATTATACTGTAAAAGAATTACGTATTGAAAGCAGAGGATGAAAACAAAAAGCTTTCACAATTTACCAATTACTAAGAAGGATAACATATATTATTTCGGTAAATCAATTAAACCATGCCAAGGTACGGTGATTAACAAAATTGGTCCACAGCCAAAAAGACTGAAGTAATCATGGCATTCTGCAGTGGATAAACCCAAAACAATATATATAGCGAAAAATAATAATTTGTGTTGACAGTGGGATTTAAGCCCTCACCCTTTCTGACAAGAACTTTAATTTGGTGCCTTAGAGCAATTCACCCATCTCAACTTATTGATACTATTAGTTTATTGTTAAATATAAAATTCGCCGACTGTGTTGGGCAAATTTCAAAAAACTTGAAATTTACCAAAACCGTTGGCGAATTGTCTCCCTACCCCGAAATTCCCCAAACATCTCTCCCCCTCCCCAATTCTCTCAAAGTTTCTCTCTAAAAAAATTTCAGTTTACAGAATACTTAAGTTCAACAAAAGAAAAGAAAAACTTAAATGCTTCACCTAACTAAAGTTTCTCAATACGTGCCTGTATGTGTATTTAAGCAGACTGTATATTAACTTCATTCACAAGGTTGGGTTTCTTTTCTCTGTTTTGTTCTGTTGATTAATCATAACTGTCTTACATGATATATATTTTCAACATGTTCAACTATTATCAAGTCTTTGCAACTAGTTATCATCACTAGGTATCTGCAAAAAATAATATTCCCTTCAGATTTAAATTGATGCAATATCATTAAATAAAGTTCGAGTCTGAAAAGTGATGTTCTGAAACTAAATCCAAACAGGGTACCTGCAGGGGCTCATTTTCATCAGTAGAGCCAAGCGTCTCATCAATTAGGATCTGACGTTCTTCAGGACTACCATATGTCAAACACTTCTCAACAACATTTGAAGCAAACTTTTGCTGACTCATTTTCACAATCTGCCCTGCAAGCTTGCTGATTATAGCAGATCGTTCTTCTGGTTTACCATGTTGCAGGACATGCTAATAACCATGCAAGAAAGAATATTTGGTTGGTCATTAGAAAGGGAATGTTGCAGTAAATATAAATTTTGAGAAGAGATTGGGGGCGTATTTGTTTAGCAGATTCAAGTTTATACATAACCCCAATTTCCCTCCCACTCTTTGCCGAGTGTGACTACTGACTAGAGAAACATGGACGACAAAAGCAGCAGCAAATAAACTTAGATTGGCCACGTGGACGGGAGTGGGGTGTGGTTTTTTTTGTTGGGGTGGGGGGGGGGGGAGCACTCTCTACCGTGTCGTGATATAATTAGCTCGACGGTTATGCGCCCTTGCATCTCAACCCGGGTTCAGCTAGCTTGACTCTTGCTCTCGAACTGGCTTGGTTCGCCTTCCTTCGGTCGCCTTGGCCTGAGACCATTGCGTTCTTTGCAACGAAGGGTCTGATCTCTAGCCTTCAGCGGACGATCCTATCAGTTAGATAATCGAAGTCCGTACCGGACGATTTAGAGCATAAAGAGAGATATCTTCACATGGCGAGGAAGATCCAGCCCGATCTGCTGTATCGTACAACACGTAGCCAGTCTTTGCTTCTTGAGAGCGACACACACCTGCTTTTGGTGAAAAACATCCTCTTTCGAAGCTGGACATTTCGGATATCTGGTTGGTAAGCTGCTCTTTCCTGAACGAGCGGAAATCTTCCAATCTGAAGTGGAAGATAGATGGATAGATAGACCCCGGCAGAACTAACTCACTAGTATAGATGGGCCATGAAGAAGCGGATAGGATAGTGGATCATAATCATACAATAGAGCATTGCTCGATCAGTCAGTGTGAACAATTATGACTAACTATATAGGCTCTAGGTGAAGAGATTTGGAGTTTTATCCATAGTGCCCGATATTCCAGATTTGTTAGTTTCGCACTAGACCACCTCATGCCAGTGCATGGATGTCATGCAACCAAGCCATGATATCTTATGATACGATATACTACCATTTCTTTACGTATCAGTTGAGCCGATACACTACATATAGGCTGATAGGTAATATCAGATTTTTATTTTTATTTTGAGTTATCGTATACATACACACAACCATATACATACACACAACCATATATATATATATATATATATATATATATATATATATATATATATATATATATGGAAAAAGGTAAATTTTATTCCAAAGAAAAAGCCATAATCTTACAACATACAATCTGAGTGGGACTTCCACTCATCAATTCTCCATAGCATTTACATCAAACTCGATGTTATGGAGAATGCCAACCGGAGGTGTGCCCAGCCCCTCAAAGATCCGACGGTTTCGCTCCCGCCATACATGCTAAACTGAAGCAGCCAGACGAACTCTGGCTGTTCGGAACCAGTCCTGCCCTCGGCCCCTGCTATCCCGGATCACCGTGATGATGTCCCCAATACATTTCCTGGAGGCACACACTCCCAATATACGACTCTGCTCCGACCAGATCTGCCATGCCAGAGTGCACTCGAAGAAGATATGCTTTATAGATTCAGGCTCCAAATAGCAAAGCACACACGTGGGATCCGGAACCGGCACTCCAAATAAACTCAGGCGTTCCCTAGTCAAGAGGCGACCCAGTAGAAGCTTGTAAACACACAACTGCATCTTTCTGGCCCAGACCCTTGCACCAAACGAACTCGTAATCAGAACTCAGAGCGAAAGTGCGCCGGATAAGGTTGTAGCAGCTACGGAATTGAAACTCCCCAGTTCCCGAAGATGCTTCAGTCGGCTTCCAAATCCACCGATCCGCAGGCAAAGCCGGATCAATGACTGTAGACATAATGATCCCACCCAGCTCCTCAGTGAACCGATTCCAAAAACTCACTCTTACGTCAGCTCCCCCTTGATAGGAATGTAATTTTGTAACTTTTGAGGTTTCGTTATCTTTAGTGAAAGATGAGGGGAGGATTTCTTCCAATCTTTTCTCTGAAAAAATGAACTCCCTCTTCATTTGATTCATAAAACTCAAACGACAACAATACCTGATGCATGAAACATAGATTGTATAGACACCTCTTAGAGACAGTATCATGTTAATATCCATGACTGACACACATACGACATAAAACTTGGTCAACGCGTTCGTATGTTTAGGTCCCAAAGGGTGGCTGAAAATGATTTTGCATGGTCGAAGTAGTGCGAAACCTATATCTATCGTATCAGATTAACCAAAACTTAACTAATTCATATAGGCCGATAGTAGTGTCGACTTTTAGTTCACGTAACGTATACTTAAGAATATGGATCCTAGAGCTATATACACTACAAATTAAAAAAATTATTAATTTTTTAAATATTAAATCATGTTCTTATATAGATTTAGAAGTACAGACTTAAACTCCTAGAGTGACTGTATCATACGATACACGATACAATACTCGATACACAATACAATATGCGAGTTGACAACCTAGTGCAAACATAATTGAGATATGAAAAAGTAAATTCTCTTTCACAAGAAGTCTTTATATATTTATTTTTTTTGGAAAAAGGGTAAATTTTATTCCAAAAGCAATGCAATAATCTTACAACATACAATCAAAGTGGGACTCCCACTCTTCAGTTCCCCATAGCATTAACACCAAACTCTATGTTATGGAGGATGCCAACCGGAGGGGTGACCAGCCCTTCAAATATACGACAGTTTCGTTCCCGCCATATATGCCAAACTGAGGCCGTCAGTCGAACTCTGGCAGTCCAGAACCAGTTCTGTCCTCTACCTCTGCTATCCCGGAGCACAGTAGTGATGTCCCCAATTCCCTTTCCGGAGTCACATCCACCCAACGCTCTACTCTGCTTGGACCAGATCTGCCATGCCAGGGCACACTCAAAAAAAATGTGCCCTATCGATTCATTCTCCACACTGTATAGCACACATTTGGGATCTAGAACCGGCACTCCAAACGAACTCAGACGATCCCTAGTCAAAAGACGGCCCAGTAGAAGCTTGTAGACACAAAGCTGCATCTTCTTGGCTAGACCCTTGCACTATACGAACTCGTAGTCAGAACTCTGAGGAAACGAGACTTATCTGATCATCACAGCTCACCAGGTATCACAAGGCAAGTATACCTTGCTATATTTACTGTCATATTATTTATTTTAGTATTTATTTACTTTATTAGTTTCTTTTGTTATAAATTGTGCGTCCAAGCCATACTTGGGTGCAAGCGACTCTATTAGTCGTTACTTTATTTTATGCATGTTGACTTAGTTTTAGCAGACTACCTTTTTGTTGGGGGATATCCTTATATCTCCTTGGGCCATGACACTCACAGTACACAGTTTGAGACATTTTGCTAGGGGCATAACTTATGGACTGGCCATCTCTATTATCGTGTGACGGATAGATCGTAACTGCTATGATTAAGGTATAGAGACTCGAGCAGTTACAAAACTGGGCGGGTCATGGACATAACTTGGTCAGTGTAGGAAATGTTGGGAAGGACAGTCACTAGTATGTATGGAAAGCCAAACAGGTAAACCATAGTTTTCGAAAGGAACTATGACGAGATTATATTTGCAAATACCCTCTAACGTTTTGGACGTTACGGTCGGATACGTTGGATGCCAGTCACGTACTTATAGCCTAAATCCCACCCATGCGCAATAAAGTTGTCCTCTAATTTGCACATTAGACGGTTAGAATCCCCTTTGCATATTTGTGTCTAGGTTAGTCTTTTGTATATTTTTTTTAATATTTTGACAGTTCATATTAGCATGTTCTTCCTGTATCTTGTTACGTACCTCTGAGGACCTGGTGATTTCTCCAGGTGTGTTTGTGATTTTCGCAGGTGCTCTAGCCAAGAACATAGTTTATAATATACCTTCGCAATGCTAGCTTTCGGATCGTCTTTCGCTTCGCTCGACTCTTCTATCGTCACTATGTACTTCTCTCTTTTTATTGGTAGTGGATTTGTCTCCGCCTAATATTTTGTACAAATGATTTTAATCAGTTGATTTTATGATATATTGGTTTGTGGATGAGATTAGTTTTATGGTTACTGCATATTACAGATTATGTATACGTATGAGGCTCCATATATTAGAGTATGCTTCGTATGTATACAGCTGGCATGTCTACGTACTTGGTCCTAAGTATTTTGGAACTGAGACGTTACATATTTTTGTGGTAGCCCATGTAGGTCAAGATAAATTATTTGGTTACTTTACCGTACCAAGCAAGCCTGCGTATAGGATTAGAGTCTAGGATCTCATCCATATACTTGACCGCCTTCTCGCTTGACTCCTCGAGTTGCATCTTGGTTGATCCCTTCTATCGTGATTCGTGTCCTTCTTTCGTGCTTGATAGAGATTAATATGGTAACCCATACTAGGTGGACATGACCATTGTCCCATAACCCTACTAGTTTAACTCTTGTAAGTTGGATAGAATGCCTTACGACCTAACCTTTCTTATGACCTTAACCAAGTCTTAGACAAATAGACGGTAGGACGACTATATAGGTATCAACATAGGACATGACCTAGATTTTTTAGGACTTTGACCAAACTCTACTTACTTTCAATCTTAATCTCACGTGCCTATGTTTTTACCATCTTGACTAATGTTGCTACTATAATCTAGTTTTGCAAGCTTATCCATCTATCGAGCTTGTTCTTGACTTATGCTATTGAGCGCGCGCTCACTAACATATTGTCTAATCAGAATAGGTGCATGATGGTCTGATCAACCGAGTGCACTTTGGTTCACTTTTTTATATACCGTTCTACATGGATAGAGACATAGTTAAACTTGCCCTCTAGAATCTTATCCGTGACTGCGTTGGCAATTCCCTTTAGGAATTATCCAGTCGCCTTTGAACCACGTGTTCGTACCCAATAACATCTTCTTCCAACTCTTATTCACTTTTTGTCTTTTACTTATTTTTGGAAAGAAAAAACACTCGTACTTGATAGATAGACACAAAGTATTTCCTTGTGACCATGACAATTATATAAATACGCGTGTAGTTAGTCATTACCAACCCAGGTGACTTCAATCTCGTCTCGAGTTACACATCATTTCCTTCAACTCTCAATCTATTATCATGATTTTCTAAATTGTTTGAAACTTAGGAAGGATTAGAACCCTTTCCCTTCACCGTACTTCTAAACCTAGACGAGTAACTTCTCTCTAGGAAACCACCTATCCTTGATCTCAAATCATTTTACCACCCCTTATTGACCCTTAATCTTTGTCTTTTCTTGCGATAACACGCAACCATAATTCACTCCCTAAATTAAATTCGTGATTTATGTAACGCCCCAGTCCCAAAGAAAGAAGGACTAGAACGTAAACATGCCAGCTGTATACATACGAAGTATAAGAAACCCTCGTATGTATACATAAGCTGTAAAATGCAGTAACCAAGGCACTAAATCTCATTCACGAAGATAAATAGCAAAAAGCAACTTTGAATTTGTCATGTATACAATCGTTGGGCGGAGACAAATCCACTACCAACTAATTTAAATAAGGAAGAATTATACAAAGAAAATGATTTGGTCGAGTGAAGGAGATGATGATCTAAAAGCAACATCTCGAAGGATGGAAGGAAGTCATGACCTTAGCTAGAGCACCTGCAAGAAGTCAAAAAACACACTGGAGGAATCACAAGGTCCTCAGAGGGACGTAACAAGACACATAATATCAGGCCATAAACTGAATATAAATAAGCTCAACAAAAAGTATCTAAGCCTGAACAGATAAAGGTCCCTAACCATTCTATGTGAAACATGCACTTTTGAAGACAACGTTCTACGCAGGGGCTGTAAGGATTCACGCAAGTAATAAAGAGTGGCCGTCAAGTAGCGCTCATCCGAGACACTATCGGCCGGGCAGCAAGTAGTGTAACTCCTCTTCCCGAAAATTTTGAATTTTTTTATTATTTATTTGATATAAATGGTGATTTTTAGAATTTATAAATAATTATTTAATTAATTATTACGGTAGATGACTTTAGCCATGGTTGAGTTTTGAAGTACAAGACGACTAGGAATCATGGCACGGATAGTGCAGTGGCGTGCCTTGACTAGTGTATTAGCCATGCTACGGGAGACCTGTCCATAAGTGTGTCCTAATTAGGAAAACCAGGCCAAGTTGTGACATGACCATTATAAATAGTTTAATTATTTATTATTAATATTATTTGATGTTTAAGTGACCCGATTGTACCAAATTGGCCCAGACTGGACCCAAACCAAGCCCAAGCCTAGGTTGTTATGTAGTGCATCCCAAGACGTCCTTGTAGACATGCATTGGGTAGTAGTATTTTAATTTAGTAACCTAGTAGACGATTTTCACAAAATGTGGTTATATATATTATGAGTTCTTGATATTAAATAATGTTTTATTGATAATTTAGTAAATAATTTCTTTAACAAATATGTTGGATTTTGGGATTTATCTAGATTATATATACATGTGCATATATATAGAAGTATATTTATAGTATATGAATATTAGGCTTATATATATAACAATATAATTATATTTCATTTGTATAAATTTTAGTATATTAAAGTAAGAATTCTATATTGTAAATATTTATTTTACTTAGAATATTTCATTTTTGGTATTTGTATTTATGGCATGAGTGTATATATCTACTTAAAATTGTATTGATGGAATAATATATATATATATATATATATATATATATATATATATATATATATATATATATATATATATATATATATATATATATATATATAAAATAAAAGCAAATCAAGCCCCAAGCCCAGCCCGGCCTAGCCAAGGGCCCAACAAGCCCCAAGCCCAGCTGAGCCCAAGAGGACTCAGCCGACCCCTGTACCTAACCGAGAGAGTATATAGAGAGATCGAGAGAGAGAAACGTGAAAAAAATAGCCAAAAACCCTAAGCAAAACCCGCTGCCACGCCACCCCCTCTCCATGGGCGGCCACCCTGACCCCGCGTGCCGCCGGCAGGAAAGGCCGCGCGCGCGGGGGTTGCAACAGCGATCACAGCAGTAGCAGTAAGCGGCTGTGAATAGGCCGACTTCGTGGCGTTTGTTCTCGACGATCGCTCGATCATTTCGCGAGCCGTTTTCTCGGGTATGTCCCAAACCCGTATGAGATTATTTTCTTTCATTTATATCGAATTTATATGCTTTATATTGGCCAGAAGATCGACTCAAAGTTCGAAGAAATCTGTTCAAAAATAGAATATGAATCCAGTCCCAACATCGGTTTTGGGAGGCGATTTCTCGCCGATCCTTCCTCTGTTTCAAAATTGTGTTTGAACAGAGTCATAGAAAACCTAACCGAGATGGAAACCCCATCATTAGTTGTATTTCTAATGGTTTATACAGTAAGATAAATAGGGTTAAAAATCGAGAAAAAAAAAATGATAACTGTTTTCGAAAAACTAGAAGAGTCTTCGATACGACGTGCGTCCCGCCAAACCGGGCAACGTGGTTGCGAACCGAAAGCATCAAAAGGTGCGTATCGACTTCGCGGATGTGTGGGCTTTGACGGAATTTAAATTGGTTGCGTGTGCACGACGAATTTGATGCGTATCCGTCAAAAATTACCGTATCGACCCCTTTGCAAATTTCTAATTACTTTATGCACGTTCGTCAGATTGAGACGAAACTTATGCCAACACGACCGTATCCTTTTTTGGGTCCTACATGCCATGTTTGGTCCGATTCTGAGACAGTTGACCGGATCACCGTTTTGTGGGCCCCACGATCCGACTCAACGGGCGATTTCGTGCACGGTCCGCCGGAATCCAACTTTGGATATATGGTTAGGTTTGTGTCATCAAAACAAATCCGTAGACATGTAGTTTGACAACTTTAGAGACCATTGACTCTGGGACGCTTTTCGGTGCAAAACGGGTCCAACGGCGGATATCGTTTTGGCCCAAAATTACCAGTTTTCCCCTGTGTCCAGAATTGGACTTAAGAACAGAAAATCCTAGCTAATTTGACTATTCTAAGAATATTGGCAATATTTTAGCTTTTGGAGACAGTTGTGAGATTTGGACTTTATGGCTTACCAGTTGACAGTATATTGTTGGTTCTTCGTGCTACCACCAGGCAAGATACCTTGCCTCCCTCTACAGTTTATTTTCATGCTTATAGTTTTCCTATTTTTATATATGTTATCATCTTATTCTCTAGTTGATGCGAGTTTATCTATATTTTTCCTGCGTTCTATGTTTTACTAGATTATCGTCTTGCTTGTATATCAGTTTCATGATCATATAGTGTAGTTACACCAGGCTTGTTCACTTTATAGTTCATGCTAGGGTTGTCCTTACCCGTGTCTTGACATGAGTTGTACCTTGTCTCACCTGTGCCTCGACTGAGTCGTGTCTTAGAACGAGTACGTGTAGTTGAACTGCTAAATCCTTGTTATCGTTTCCTCAACCAGAGAGTCCACACTCGGGACGAGGGTTGACCATTTGCACCAGAGAGTCCACACTCGGGACGAGGATGTTTGTCTTGATCTGTTTACATCTGTGAGTCCACACTCGGGACAAGGATGCAGTCTTGTTTATTTTCACCAGAGAGTCCACACTCGGGACGAGGGTGCCTTGCCTTGAACTAACCAGAGAGTCCACACTCGGGACGAGGGTAGTGATTAGTTCAAACCTGCGAGTCTACTTGGGACGAGGGTTTGGTATTCCATTGATCTCGTGTTCACTTGTTCATCCAGCAGTTCAGTTACGTGTAGTTGTTCTTGTATTCCAGTTCATAGTCACCTGTCAGTAGCCACTTGTCGATAGTCACTTGTTAGCAGTTTTGGTCGTAGTCTTTGCCGTGTGTATGTCTCGTTCCTTGCTTATATCCTGTTTATAGTTTATGTATGATTAAACTGCTAGATAGGCATATTTTTATGTATCTTGCTATGTCCCCTGAGGACCTGATGATCTCTTCAGGTAGCTGGTTGCACGGAGTTAGTTAGCTGAGCATGTGGTAGTCGATTACATCTACATGATTCAGGTATTTTGCTAGTGACATTGCTTTATTATCTTCTCGTGCTCTTATGATATATCCTGCTTGTTAGCCTAGTTTCATAAACTCATATTATTCTTGGAGTCTAATCGGACAATATGCTAGTGGGCTGCAAACCATGACCCATAGTTGTTCATTCATGTTTATTTTACTCATGTCGATTTGAGTTATAGATTACATTGCCATGATTTGGCAGTATACCATAGCCTTGACAGAATTTACGTATTAGAGTCGGGCTGGAGTCCGCTTGATACGTAGCTGGCTTGCTCACGAGCTCGCACCCGAAAAGCGGGTGCGGGTCGTGACAAGTAGCGCTCATCTGAGTCACTATCACCCATACGTGTGTAAAAAGTAAATATAGCCTCTACGCTAATAGCTGTCCCCTCCCTCTAATGCTCATGTCCAAGATGTATCCATAACCTGTCCAGTTGGCAACTTGCTATGGTTTCTAACTCGACTCACTAATAGCAGTTACATCCTAACCGTCGCACGATCCATACGTATCGATGGCCAGCCGAGTACGCAGGTCCGTGTCCTATATGAACTCATTCATCACGTGATACACATGTGTCAAGGCCATAGGGGATATGAAAATATTCCCACTCTCATAGGATGGTCAACTGACACAAGGTCGACATGCAAAATAAGATAACTAAAATATAATAATTTGCAAGAATAATTTATATTTGCTAGAAATAAGTAAAAGTATGCATGATATAGAGCAATTTAAATAAACAGTAAAGGCAAGGTGTCTTTCCTGGTGTGTTGTCTGGTGTGGTGCAATGTTTCGACATGTTCCGTTTTGTCCAATAGCCAAGATCGATGTGTAAGAGTCCAAATTTTGCAAGAAAATAGAAGATGTGATCAGTCACGATCAAGGCTTGGCACCAGATGAGAATTTGTAGAGAAAAGTATGTGTATTAGTTTTAGAAATTATTTTTAATATTTGAAAACTTTATTTTATTAGAAAAATATGTGAAGGAAAAATGAAAATCTTTTTAGGCTAAAGATCCAGAGTTTGGAAAGGTATAAATTTAGTAGAAAATTATATTTCATATATGAAGATATTTAAGTACTTTTTCAAAAATAATAAGGAGTTATTTAGGCCAAGACTATAACTTGTCAAATATATTTATATACATATAATTCGAGAAAAATATTTTAGAGTCAAAAATTCACTTTAAAATTAGCTAGAAAATATTTGTAAAATAATAATAATGCAGGTAATAATATTAGCAAGGCAACAAAATAATAATAATAATAATAATAATAATAATAATAATAATAATAATAATAATAATACCAGTATTTCTATTCATAGCAGCAATTGAAAACATATGTTTATGAACAGTGGGTTAAAAGAGTGAGAGAGAGAGAGAGAGAGAGAGAGAGAGAGAGTTGCGGGAGAGGGGAGGGGTTAAGTACGGGAGAGAGAGAGACATGGGGAAAAGAAAACGAGATGGCGAGAGGGGCTTACCGCGATGGAGGAGCGGATGGGCTCAGTCGGTGGAGTGCGACACCAAGAGGGAGACGGAGGAGACGCGCGCACGGCTGAGCGCCGGAAGGCTCGCTGTGCCAGATCTGGCGCGAGGACGGGAGCATTCGGCACTGCTCCGCTGACATGACACAGATAACTGTACTACTGGAATAAGATTTATGTGGACACAGACACGATGCACGAGGCTTGGGTTGTAGTGGTGATGTCTGTGGAATTGATGGAAAATAATATGGAACCTCTCCTTATATAGGGGGTGGGAGCTCCAATTGGATAAGGACTGTGATTGTTTAAATCCCCCATTAGATAAATCACCCTTTTTAATTTAAAGCAACTGATCATATCCAATCGTATAAAATAAAATATCTTCCAAGATAATTATCATAATTAATTAAATTTAAACCAAAACAGTATTTCAAAAATACTTTTTCGAATAATAAAATATTAATATGAAATAAATTTCGAAAATAGAATTATATATGTAAATTTAAATTTATGTACCTCATATGCAATGAATATTTGCATAAAACCTCGTTTTCAAAATTACTATTTATATAACTTTTATGATATAAAAATAAAGATTTGGAAATTCTAATATGACGCATTTTTTTACAACTTTACGCAATTAAAAATATTTATTATTTATTATTTGAAAAACCATGCTTGTAATTAAAATCTTTTTTTACAAAAATATATACCTCGCACATATTCGCACTCGACGACCTATACGAAAATACGAGCTCATATGCGACGTTCAATATGACAAATTCGTACACGACGTACAATACGACTATACGACGTACAAATACAAAGTAAAAATTAATACCAAATTGATTTTAAAGAAATAATTTCATAGTAGAAATTTAGGGGCTTTACATCCTACCCAACTTAAAGGAATTTTGTCCTCGAAATTTAGGAATAATTAGGATAGTTAGGGCTGAGAAGGTAGGAAGAGCTTCTTGATAAGAAACACGATCAACACTGAGCGAGAAGAGGGAACGACATTCCCGAAAACATGCAATTTAGATAACAAAACTTTTTTTTTCTCCAACGGATATAGTTTCGAAATGATCTCCTACATGACATTCCATCAGTGTCTAAGTTGCGACCAACACTATCATCAATCCTATAAATGTGTAATATTTAAATAAGTACGCAATAATCTCCTCAACCTCTAATTACGATTAACAATCTAATATTCAAAATTTAAATTCATGATCAATGTTGTCATAATCTTCAAATTTTGGGATTAAACAAAGTCATCAATATCGTTACAAGTTTTCATCAAATTTATGGTCTTTTCCTCAAATTTCTATTCCACAAAGTTTAGTTCCTTGAAACATTTTTTTCCACTTGCTATTTATCCCCAAAATATTAATTCCACAAAACTAAACTCCTTGAGAAAAAAAGTTCCTTAAGTTAAATTCTGCCTTTCATAGTCTCCTCAAAAATTGAAATCACCAAATCTCCAAAAATTTTAAGCAAAAATCAAACTCATATTTAGCCAGAATTTATATCAATAAATGTAACATACGAAATTTAATTCTTGAAGAACCAAGAATGTCAGGATTTATCATCTTCAATATTGGAGTAACTTCGAATACTAATAACATGAAACTACAATATTTTATGATTATATAAAAACTTCAACAATTGATTTACCTCGAAGATCCATTTTTTTTGTTAATCGAGGAGTCTACTCGCCTTTGATAATATCATCATATCAAACTCCATATCACATTTCTTCACTTCTTGTAACCGTGTTTACCACGTATTTCCACTTATGCATCATAATCACTCAATCATCATATTCAACTATGCCATCCATATGATCTATGTGGTATTCTAATCCAACGACTTCGTAACTGAGGAGTGTCATGATACGATATTCATCCTTGCTCAAGGAAATATATAAGAACAAGGTTAGCATGAATAACAATAGAGCAAAAATAAAATTTTCGAAGAGAGAATCAAAACAATTTAGAAGAAAGTTTTTGGTTAGGCTCAATGGTCGTGGTAGGGTTTGGATAATAAATACGGATTATTGCACGAAAATAAAATTTATGGGTCTAAGCAAATTAAGATAAGACACGAAAAAATAAAGGCACGGGTTAGCAATCAACAATAAGCACAAGCTAAGCATTTAAGGAATTAAGTAGATCACAATCATTTATCGATCGAAAGAATTGAGTCTTGGTTGAATCTCTTTCTGAGGTCAAGAGTCGATATCATGATAAAGGTTACAGTTTAGTCTTTTTGGCCCAAAAGTCATATCATGAAAGTAGAGTACAAGATGACGTGTTTTAGTGGCACGTGATATACCTACATGAAGGTGGACTCGTCTAGGTCTTGCATGTGAAATCGGTTGGAATGAAACAGCTGGTCTCGTGCTCATCAATGTAACGGTAAGGCACACAAAAAGATCTAAAATAAAAAGTGGGAGTTCATATGGTGATATTTATGCAAAAATGGATCCAGTTAAAGCGTAATTAAGGAATCTAGTAAAATAAGTGTGGGACATAATTTCTAGAGAAAAGGTATCCTTCTAGGTTGGGGTATGATCAAGGAATGGTTCTAATCCTTTCCAAGTGTCAAATGATTAGAAGATCACAAAAAGGGGCTAGATTTGAGGGGCAGGTTGAGCAAGTCAAAGTGAATATAGTCACATGGCTTGGTCGATGACTAACTATACTTGTGTATGTACCACTATCATGGTCATGGGGGATATGGCAACTAATGGGGTATACTTATATCTCATTAAGTTGACCCCGTGTCTATCTTGGTTTCTTATCAATACAAGTCTAAACTTCTAATTTTTCGAGCTTCCTTAACAATTCTCAATGTGATTCTCAAATTAATTTACCAAAATCATTTTATGTCGCCAAGTATAATCATACTTTAAAATTTTAATTCCTTCAATAAATCTCGAGGTTTCCTTTTAGATTATTGTCAACACCTTTCCTCGCATCTTTTTTTTCCATAATCCAATATATCATAAGTATTTCTAAAACCTTCAAAATAAAATTTTTGTTTTCTCCATCTTATAGAATCTATTGGCCCTTTGATGAATACCTCCCAACAATCTTAAATTAACCTTTATCATAACACTAATAAATTGTTCCCCAAAGTTTTTAATGTTATCAATCCAACTTTAAACTCAAAATAATCTTATCAATCAATCATCAAATATAAATTTGAATTTGAAATTTCCTGCAATCGATTTCATATCTTCCAAAATATTTTGAACCAAAATTTTACTATCATCCTTCAAACTCAAAATTAAATAAACTTGTAAACCGTACCACTAAATTTAAAAATATTAAGCCATTTCTTATATCGATTTCATACTCAAATAAATCGTCACTATTTCACAAAAATCAATATTTTATTTTCTCAATTTATCAATCCTTTAGTAGTATCAAAATAAAATCTATCTCTACTACCCAACTTAGAATTTACTAACCCTTAAGATCATACTTTAGGAAACATAAATGCTTTTATACATAAATAAGACCTCAATGCATACTAATTGTCAATGTAATCCATCTAGCCATGTGTTTAACCTATGAGCATATACTAGTGTAGTCATCTTCCTAGTTGTCACTAAGCACGAAACTAAGAATTTATGGTAGGAGGAGTCAAGCAAGATGCAAATCAAGGTGGTCGAACAAGAGTTCGAAATTTGAAGTCAAGAAAGGATGTCAAGTAGGTGGATGAGATTATAGACTCTAATCCTATATGCAGGTTCACATCGGTACAGTCATATAACCGAAGTGATAAACTTGACCTGCATGGACCACCACAAAAACATGTAACGTCCCAGTCCCAAAGAAAGAAGGACTAGAACGTAAACATGCCAGCTGTATACATACTAAGTATAAGAAACCCTCGTATGTATACATAAGTTGTAAAATACAGTAGCCAAGGCACTAAATCTCATCCACGAAGATAAATAGCGATATAAAAGCAACTTTGAATTGTCATGTATACAATCGTTGGGCGAGACAAATCTACTACCAACTAATTTAAATAAGGAAGAATTATACAAAGAAAATGATTTGGTCGAGCGAAGGAGATGACGATCCAAAAGCAATATCTCGAAGGAAGGAAGGAAGTCATGACCGTAGCTAGAGCACCTGCAAGAAGTCACAAAACACCTAGAGGAATTATTAGGTCCTCAGAGGGACG
Source organism: Iris pallida (assembly GCA_029216955.1). Classification (NCBI taxonomy): domain Eukaryota; kingdom Viridiplantae; phylum Streptophyta; class Magnoliopsida; order Asparagales; family Iridaceae; genus Iris; species Iris pallida. The sequence goes on along the minus strand of JANAVB010010797.1, from coordinate 3,878,653 downwards.
TAACAAGACACATAATATCATGCCATAAACTTAATATAAATAAGCTCAATAAAAAGTATCTAAGCCTGAACAGATAAAGATCCCTAACCATTCTATGTGAAACATGCACTTTTGAGGACAACGTTCTACGCAGGTGCTGTAAGGATTCACGCAAGTAATAAAGAGTGGCCATCAAGTAGCGCTCATCCGAGACACTATCGGCCGGGCAGCAAGTAGCGCTCATCCGAGTCACTATCACCCATAAGTGTATAAAAAGTAAATGTAGCCCCTACGCTAATAGTTGTCCCCTCCCCCCAATGCTCATGTCCAAGATGTATCTACAACCTGTCCAGTTGGCAACTTGCTATGGCTTCTAATTCGACTCAATAATAGCAGTTACCTCCTAACCATCGCACGATCCATACGTATCGATGGCCAGCCGAGTACGCAGGTCCGTGTCCTATATGAACTCACTCATCACGTGATACACATGTGTCAAGGCCATAGGGGATATGAAAATATTCCCACTCTCATAGGGTGGTCAACTAACACAAGGTCGACATGCAAAATAAGATAACTAAAATATAATAATTTGCAAGAATAATTTATATTTGCTAGAAATAAGTAAAAGCCTGCATGATATAGAGTAATTTAAATAAACAGTAAAGGCAAGGTGTCTTGTCTGGTGTGTCGTCTGGTGTGGTACAATGTTCTGACATGTTTCGTTTTGTCCAATAGCCAAGATCGATGTGTAAGAGTCCAAATTTTGCGAGAAAATAGAAGATGTGATCAGTCACGATCAAGGCTTGGCACCAGATGAGAATTTGTAGAGAAAAGTATGTGTACTAGTTTTAGAAATTATTTTTAATATTTTGAAAACTTTATTTTATTAGAAAAATATGTGAAAGAAAAATGAAAATCTTTTTAGGCTAAAGATCCAGAGTTTGGAAAGGTATAAATTTAGTAGAAAATTATATTTCATATATGAAGATATTTAAGTACTTTTTCAAAAATAATAAGGAGTTATTTAGGCCAAGACTATAACTTGTCAAATATATTTATATACATATAATTCGAGAAAAATATTTTAGAGTCAAAAATTCACTTCGAAATTAGCTAGAAAAATTTATAAAATAATAATAATACAAGTAATAATTTAGCAATGACAGCAAAATAATAATAATAACAGTAGTAATAATAATAATAATAATAATAATAATAATAATAATACCAGTATTTCTATTCATAGTAGCAATTGAAAACATATGTTTATGAACAGTGGGTTAAAAGAGTGAGAGAGAGAGAGAGAGAGAGAGAGTTGCGGGAGAGGGGGGTCAAGTACGGGAGAGAGAGAGAGAGAGACATGGGGAAAAGAAAACGAGATGAAGAGAGGGGCTTACCGCGGTGGAGGAACGGATGGGCGCAGTCGGCGGAGTGATGGCACCAAAAGGGAGACAGAGGAGACACGCGCACGGCTGAGCGTCGGAAGGCTCGCCGTGCCAGATCTGGCGCGAGGAGGGGAGCGCTCGGCACTGCTCCGCCGACGCTCAAGGCTGTGCGGGGCACGAGCTCACGGCGGCTGATACGCTGCAGCTTTGGGACTCCGGTGTCGAACGGAGTTGATTGGTCGTGGAGGAGTCCGACACTACGGTCGGAAAGCAGCTCAAGCCGAGAGAGGAGCGGGAGGCGGTCGGGAAGTCATAGCCGCGACGCTACGACGGACAGGGAAAGTCGAGAGGTCTCAGCGCTCTGGTGCTTCACGGATCGGGGTAGTAGACACGGCGGCAACCTGGCGGCGAGGAGCGCACCGTGGAGTGGGCGTTCGCATCGGGGACGCGACGACGCGTTGGTGGAGGCCGACGGTTGTGCGGTGGTGGTCTGGGTCGAGCACGGGCAGGTGAGGGTTCAGTCCCACCTTTTTTTATCTCCTTTATTTGGTTGGGTTCGTCTGGAGAATTTGGGAGCGTGACGCCGGTGGTGGTGTTGGTAACTGATGGGGTGGTTTGCCGTGAATTGGCCAGAGTTTGGGCCAATTTTCGAGAGGACGATGGTGGCGGTGATGGTCTGATTGGTGGTGGTGGTATGGAGGCTGGGAGTGGTGAAGGTGACAACGGTGGTGGTGGTGTGGATGAGGATGGTTTGGTGGAAGTCGGAGAGTTACGAGGGTGCTGGTGGTTCGGCCAGAGGGGGTTGGCCAGAGAGCGGGAGGCGGTTGTGGCGGTGGTGAGGTGTGGCCTTGGTGATGAGGTGGTGGTGGTTCTCGGGTGACGGGGAGTCAGAGAACGGCAGCGGGCGTAGGGTTAGATTTCATGTCGTCGTGTCGGGGGCTGTCCCCGACACGACGCGGATAACTGTACTACTGGAATAAGATTTATGTGGACATAGACACGATGCACGAGACTTGGGTTGTGGTGGTGATGTCTGTGGAATTGATGGAAAATAATATGGAACCTCTCCTTATATAGGGGGTGGGAGCTCCAATTGGATAAGGACTGCGATTGTTTAAATCCCCCATTAGATAAATCACCCTTTTAAATTTAAAGCAACTGATCATATCCAATCGTATAAATAAAATCTTTTCCAAGTTAATTATCATAATTAATTAAATTTAAACCAAAACAATATTTTAAAATACTTTTTCGAATAATAAAATATTAATATTAAATAAATTTCGAAAATAGGATTATATATGTAAATTTAAATTTATGTACCTCGTATGCAATGAATATTTGCATAAAATATCGTTTTCAAAATTACTATTTATATAACTTTTTATGATGTAAAATTAAAGATTTGGAAATTCTAATATGACGCATTTTTTTACAACTTTATACAATTAAAAATATTTATTATTTGAAAAGCCATGCTTCTAATTAATTTTTTTTTACAAAAATATGTACCTCGCACATATTCGCACTCGACGAGCCATACGAAAATATGAGCTCATACCGACGTTCAATACGACAAATCCATACGCGACGTACAATACGACTATGCGACGTACAAATACAAAGTAAAAACTAATGCCAAATTTATTTTAAAAAATAATTTCATAGTAGAAATTTAGGGGGTTTACAATTTATTTTCGTAGTTATCGAAATCACAATTTTCTAATGCATGTTTGTATTGAACGTCGTGATTTGATTGTTCCTCATCGATATACCCTTGTACCTTCTCAACCCCCTACTTATTTTTAATTTTGAAGACGAAATTCTTTTAAGTTGGGTAGTGTCACGCCCCAGAACCAGAATACTGGAGAGCGGGGGCAGACATAGCCAGCTACGTATAATAAATAGAATCTACGTCACTATACGGTCACGGCTGTCTAGATATATGAGGGTTTAACTACAATCCATCAGTCTCCTATGGTCAAGAACAAGCCTATTGTCTCAATCACAAGCAAGTAGTAACAGTCACAAGATATTAGAGCATCAATATACAATAGTAAGGCGTCCCATACATTACATATTGGATGATCATGGAGCTAGTCGTACAAAATGTCAGGACTAGCAAGAGTTTTAGTTAATACATGATCAACCCTAGGATTTGTCAATCATGTTACAGCCCGTAGGCAGACAGTAAATAAAGGTGCAATACGAGCTAACACGTGCTCGCCGGCTAAACGCCTCAAAAGAATAATTTTACAAACAGGGTGGGAGGACAAAAGAAACCCACTCGTTGCCCTGGTTACGCCTGGTGGTCACCATCGGGCTGGAAGACAGGTGGATCCTCTGGTGCTCCGATATCTGGCCACACAAAACCAGCTGGGTCAGACCCCAGAAAGAGCAAGTGCCACAAAAGAGGCTTCACTTAGGAACTAAAACCAGCATATCACAGTAGAATATTAAAGATAATAAATAAAGAACTGATAATAATAGAGATAACAACAGTAAACTGAGTACGAAGAAACTATTCAAGTAGCTAGATCACAACCCTTAAACCAAACAAGGACCGGGGTTGAAACCCTTCACCTGAATAGAAACCCGTCTCAAATACTATTGGTATAGTGAAGACAATAAACGAAGAGAGGACACAACACTGCTCCGGGAGCCAGGTTACAACCCTTAAACCAAACAAGGACCAGGATTGTAAACCTTCGCCTGAACAGAACTGGACCCTAATCTTTATTGCTATGGCCAGTATAAATAATCGTGGTATTAAGGTAAGGTAAAACATGACGAACATGGCATGGGGTTACAATAAGACAATAAACGAAGAGAGGACACAGAACTGCTCCGGGAGCCAGGTTACAACCCTTAAACCAAACAAGGACCGGGGTTGTAACCCTTCGCCTGAACAGAACTGGACCCTCGATCGTTATTGTTAAGGCAAGCATCAATAATCATGTCATGTCACAATCTTGCACCGGATCAGGATAAGACTAAGCTGGAATAAACTCCATCCAATTAAGAGTACGGCTTGATACTTTTAACTAAGTAGGGTTATCACAAGCCTAGTTACTAGCAAGATGCAATGAGATTATCCCAACAGCCATAAGCCCTGCAGACCATCCGGTTATCCAGGTCGAATGTTCGTTTAGGAAGAATGCAACACATGACTGTGTGCTGGAAATGTGTCCTACTCGTCGGTAGGCTACAAGTCCACTGAATGCGCCCAGATAACGAGATTGCCTATAGCTGGGAATCTCTTCATGACTACTGAATTATTCTAGTTAATTATCTTTAGTCAATTTCAGTAGGTACCCCTGACCGTGGTACTCAGGGGTCTCCATCCTAGACATGATGCAACACAGTACTAGTTTATTTGTACAAACATAATCGTCCACGGTGTCCAAGTCTTTCATACTTGTCATGTCAGGCAAGCTGTCGTAACAGCATGTCGAGATATATTATGTCAGTTTACTTGTCAAGAGTGCGCCACAGCGGGCCACTATCGTATTCTATTCTTATAATATCATGAATGAGAGAAACTTGCATAAAATAATTAGTGACATATTCTTGATGGCAAGGAAAAGATCTACAACTTCCACGTTGGGAGTTGGGAGAAGTTCGAGCCACAATTCAGTCAATTAGGACATATAACAGTTAGAAATAGCCAAAATAGGCATCATGCGGCCTATTTCAGCGACACCATATGCGGCTACTGCGACATGCGTCCCATGCGGCTCATTCGTGACACTATATGTGCCTACTGCGACATGCGCCTCATGCGGCTGAACTGCGACATCATATGCGCCTACTGCGACATCATATGCGCCTACTGCGACATGCGGCTCATGCGGCTCAACTGCGACATCATATGCGCCTACTGCGACATCATATGCGCCTACTGCGACATGCGGCTCAACTGCGACATCATAAGCGCCTACTGCGACATGCGGCTCATACGGCTCAACTGCGACATCATATGCGCCTACTGCGACATGCGGCTCATGCGGCTCAACTGCGAAATCATATGCGCCTACTGCGACATACGGCTCATGCGGCTCAACTGCGACATCATATGCGCCTACTGCGACATACGGCTCAACTGCGACATCATATGCGCCTACTGCGACATACGGCTCAACTGCGACATCATATGCGCCTACTGCGACATGCAGCTCATGCGGCTCAATTGCAACATCATATGCGCCTACTGTGACATGCGGCTCATGCGGCTCAACTGCGACATCATATGCGTCTACTGCGACATGCGGCTCATGCGGCTCAACTGCGACATCATATGCGCCTACTGCGACATGCGGCTCATGCGGCTCAACTGCGACATCATATGCGCCTACTGCGACATGCAGTTCATGCTGTAGATGAACATAGGAATGACCAGAAATTGCTTTTGGCCATAACTTCCTCATCCGAAGTCGAAATCAAGCGAAACAAAAGCCAAAACCGCATGAAATTGAATTCTCTACAACATAGAAACACTAGTTTTTGAAAATAACCAAGTTTTAGAGATCAAAACTAAGAAAAACCGAAAAGTTATAAACTTAGATCTACAAGAATCCATCCATCAAATCCAAAAATGTCAAGTTCTAAAGAGCTTAGAATCAAGTAAGAAAGAGAATGGAACAATAAAACTTGAGATCCATCATGAAGCAAGTTTGCACTTGCCTAGCTCTCTTTCCTGGTAGGTGGAAAAGTAAATGGTGGAGAAGAAGAAGTGAAGGAGAAGAATAAATGAAGAGAGAGAGAGAGAGAGTTAGGTGGAAATATAAATGAGGGTGGTGGTGGTAGGTGGGGGTTTTCTTTTGGTTCATGATGAACCCATAAGCAAACCAAACCAAGCTAAGCCGAACCAAGCTAAGCCATATCCAATGACATGCCAAAGTAACCATGCAGGAAAAATACACAATACGAGTCAAAAATATGTACACGTATACCAAGATACGTAATACGAACTACATGCATTACAACTCTACCCACCTTAAAAGAATTCCGTCCTCGGAATTTAATTAAGAGGCTAGAGGGATAAGAACAAGCTATATTATTCATAGGCAAGCTATACTAATCAAACAATCAAGTAATTATTCATGTAAGCAAGGAATCAAAGGCATAAGGTATAAGGCATAAGAAAGATATTATACCTCACGAGTCAAACAGGTCAGGATATCGCGATCGGATATCATCCTCACGCTCCCACGTCGACTCACCCAAATAGTGATGACCCCAAGCAACACGGACTAAACTAATAGTCTTGTTCTTGAGTATCTTCTCTCTCCGGTCCAATATAGACACGGGCCTCTCCTCATACGAAAGGTTGGTACCATCAACCAATTCCGAATGATCCAGGATGTGGCTCAGGTCCGGGATATACCGTCGCAGTTGGGATACATGGAACACGTCATGCACCTCACGTAGCGACGGCGGAAGAGCGAGACGATAGGACACATCACCTACTCGCTCCATAATATCGAACGGCCCTATATACCTAGGACTATGCTTTCCTCGTACGCCGAAACGAATGACGTCGCAGTTAGACGAAATTCTCAGGAATACATGGTCGCCGACTGAGAATTCAAGGGGTCGCCGATGGGAATCGGCCCAATGACGCTGACGATCTTGGGCAACTTGAAGATGATCTCTGACTCTCCTAACCACTTCAACGGTCTGAGCAATCATTTCCGGACCAAGCATCTGCCTCTCTCCAACATCATCCCAGGCTAGCGGGGATCGACACTTCCTACCATACAGTGCCTCGAACGGTGCCATCTGGATACTGGCCTGGAAACTGTTGTTGTACGAGAACTCCACCAGGTGCACGTGATCTTCCCACGAACCACCGAAGTCGAGTGTACATGACCGTAACATATCTTTAAGAGTCTGGATCGTACATTCCGACTGGCCATCTGTCTGCGGGTGATAAGCTGAACTGAACCGGAGGTGAGTTCCCAAACTTTCTTGCAAGCTACGCCAAAAGTGCGACATAAATCTTGAATCTCTGTCTGAAGTGATACTGACTGGTACACCGTGCAACCTGACAATCTGCCGGAGATACATCTCCGCTAGCTGAGCCGTCGACTGACCAACTCTGAACGGGAGAAAGTGAGCCACCTTCGTGAGCCTGTCTATGACAACCCAAATAGCGTCTCTGCCAGCCGGAGATCTGGGCAATCCCGTCACAAAATCCATGGTTATATGCTCCCACTTCCACTCGGGAATCGGCAATGGTTGAAGTAGTCCAGCTGGTCTCTGATGTTCAGCCTTAACTAGCTGGCAGACTAGACAACAAGAGACAAACCGGGCTATCTCCCTCTTCATGCCATTCCACCAAAAGTGCTGACGAATATCACGGTACATCTTCGTACCGCCGGGATGAATAGAATACTGCGAACTGTGAGCCTCCATCATGATCTCCTGTCTAATATCTCTACTGGGTACACAAAGACGCTTACCATGTCGAAGTGTACCATTTTCATGAATGCATAACTCTGGTCTTCGTCCTGCCTCACACTCTGCTCTGAGTCGCTGAAGCTTGAAATCTACTGACTGCGCCATCCGGATCCTCTCGACTATAGTGGACTGAACTTGCATGCTGGCCATCAATGCCACACTGGAAGGGAGGTCAACTTCTATACCCATCTTCTGAAGATCGGCTAACAGTTCTGGTTGTGCTGTCAGAAAATAAACTTCGGCTCTCCTGCTCAATGCATCTGCAACAACGTTGGCCTTCCCTGGGTGATACTGCAGGTTGACATCATAATCCACAAGCAGCTCTAGCTATCTCCTCTGACGTATGTTGAGATCCTTCTGGGTGAAAACATACTTCAGGCTCTTGTGGTCGGTGAAAATTTCTATCCTATCTCCGTACAAGTAGTGCCTCCACAACTTAAGTGCAAACACTACTGCTGCTAGCTCCAAGTCATGGGTTGGGTAGTTCCTCTCATGATCACGAAGTTGTCGCGATGCATAAGCTATTACCTTCCCATGCTGCATCAGAACACATCCTAAACCTCTGCCCGAAGCATCACAATACACTGAGAATCCTCCAGTTTTATTTGGAAGCGTGAGAATAGGAGCCGTCATCAAGCCTCGCTTCAACCTCTCAAAAGAATCCTGGCACTCTGCTGTCCAAGCAAACTGCACATCCTTGCGGGTCAACTGGGTCAATGGCGCTGAAATTCGAGCAAAGTCTGAAACAAACCGCCGGTAGTAGCCGGCCAATCCAAGGAAACTACGAACTTCTGCAACTGTGCTAGGTACCGGCCACGACTCAATGGCCACGATCTTCAGGGGATCCACTTTAACTCCTCCTCGGGTGATGATGTGACCCAAGTACGAAATGCGATCGAGCCAGAACTCGCATTTACTGAACTTGGCATACAACTGGTGCTCTTTGAGAATCTGGAGGACAACTCGAAGATGCTGCTCATGCTCCGCTTTACTCTTGCTGTAGACCAGGATGTCGTCTAGGAACACAATTACGAACTGATCCAAATAGGGCATAAAGATGCGATTCATGAGGTCCATGAATACAGCCGACGCATTGGTTGCTCCAAATGGCATAACAAGGAACTCCCAATACCCATATCGGGATCTGAAAGCTGTTTTCGGGATGTCCTGCTCTCTAACTCTGATCTGATGGTATCCTGACCGTAAGTCGATCTTCGAGAACACTGCCGCCCCCTTGAGTTGATCAAACAAGTCATATATTCTCGGGAGAGGATATCTGTTCTTGATTGTCACTGAGTTCAAGGTACGATAATCTACACATAATCTGGACGTACCATCCTTCTTTTTCACAAGAAGCATCGGGGCTCCCCAAGACGATCCACTAGCACGAATGAATCCCTTGGTTCTGAGTTCTTCAATCATCTTGTACAATATCTCTAGCTCTGACGGCGTTATCCTATAGACTCTCTCTGACACTGGGGCTGTCCCGGGAATCAAGTCGATGGTAAACTCGATCTCTCGCTCGGGCGACATCCCTGGGAGCTCTTCTGGGAAAACATCTGGAAACTCTTCGACTATCCGAGGTAACTGTACTACTGCTACTGCCATCCGCAACACTGGAGGAGAAGGTTAAACTTCGCCTCGGGAGAAGAAAAACTCTGGCTCGCCTGGAATGCTAAAAGTAACCTTGCCAATGTGGCAGTCTATCCTAGCATATTGGTCCCTCAACCAATCCATCCCTAAGACCACATCATAATCGGCCATCGGGAACTCTATAAATCTAACGGAGAATTCTCTACCGCTAACTACGATCCGACACGAGGAAAATACTCTATCTACTCCCACAAGTCCATTACCAGTAAGTATATTGAGCCTCACTGATAATGACTCGGGCTCCAATCCTACCCGGGTCGCAAATTGTGCAGACATAAATGAATGCGAGGCACCAGAATTAAATAATACTGAAGCTGGAAAGGTGTTGATGAGAATAGTACCTGCCACCACCTCACCTGGTGCTATTCCTTTTTCTCCCATGGTCAAAGCCAGCACTTGACCATGTCCTCTGGGTGCGGGTCCCCTCTGCTGAAAATTCCTCTGCCTGCTCTGGATCAGGGCTTGGGCTTGGGCATACTGCTGCGGTCTCTACTGCTGGAATGCCTGGGCCTGCGTCGGCAATGGCCTCGGGAACGGGTACTGCAGCTGCTGCTGCTGCTGGACTGGTGCTGGTCCTCTAACTGAAGGACTAGAGAAGGCTGATGAACTCCCCCTGTTCGGACAGTTACCAACCCTGTGGTCCGGGGCACCACAAACCAAGCACAAACCCTGTACTCTACGACACTCGGATACCACATATCCTAGCTTCCCGCAGTGTGAACATCCTACTGCGGAAGACTGCTTCTGCTTCTACTGCTGAGGGTGCGTCGGAGTGGAATGCTGAACCGACGTTACTGAGGCCGCCCGCCTCGGAGCTCCAATGGTCAAAGCCCTGTCTGCCGGGGCTGGTGCTGATGACTGATTCATCTGACCGTGAGATCGCTTCCGACCTCCGATCCTATCCACGATCCTCTGGGAGGTGTACTCATGCCTCCGGGCTGCTCTCAACACTGCATCAAAAGTCTGATGCTCAAACTGCTCTACCGCCAATAAAATCTCTAGGTGGAGCCCCTGCTGGAACCGCTGGGCTCTATCGAACTCGGTCGCCACCAAGGTGGGAGCAAACCAACTAAGCCTGGAGAACTCGACCGCATATCCATCGACCGTCCTGCCCATCTGCTTCAGATTGGTGAATCTCATCTGTAGATCATACCGAGCTACAGCATCAAAATATTTGGTCTGGAATCTCTCCCTGAATACTGCCCATGAAATAGGGGCCACTAATCCATCGGCCTGCGCTGCCCACCAGCTGCGGGCAAGATCTAGTAACTGCAGGCGCACTACGACCACCTTCTCGTTCTCTGGAGTCCTGGCTGCTTCTAGAATCACCTCTGTGTCCTGAAGCCATGCATCTGCAGCGATTGCATCTTCACTGCCATCGAAGAAGAGAGGGTTCAAGCGCTTGAAGCTGTTGGCCGCGCTATTACCCTGATGACCTCCTCTGGTCAAAGCGTCTGCCACCGCCTGGTGCAAAGCATCTCCTCGACGATCTTGGGAAGCTAATAGGGACCTGATGAGACCCACCAAAGTGCCATCATCAGGCTCTGCAGGCTGGACGGGCTGAACTGGTGGTTCTCCTTCGGTAGGCATGACTCTGGAGGCTACTCCTGAATACTGGGCTTGATCTCCAGGTTGCTGCAGGTCCACGGTAGGTAATCCGTCTTGCTGATCGGCAGGTCCAGGAATAATGCCACTGAAGAAGACGATATAGGGAACAATAAGGAAGGACCATGACAGATCAATGATACAAGCATGTGATCAGGTCAAGATTACAGGAATTCAGAAGATACGAGCAGAGATCAAGGGCGAATACTGATTGAGACATCTATTCGGTAAACCCTCACATATCTTGATTTACAAGACCTGCATGGGCTACCACTAAAACCATGTCATGCCCCAGAACCAGAATACTGGAGAGCAGGGACAGACATAGCCAGCTACGTATAATGAAATGGAATCCACGTCACTATACGGTCACGACTGTCTAGATATATGAGGGTTTAACTACAATCCATTAGTCTCCTATGGTCAAGAACAAGCCTATTGTCTCAATCACAAGCAAGTAGTAACAGTCACAAGATATTAGAGCATCAATATACAATAGTAAGGCGTCCCATACATTATATATTGGATGATCATGAAGCTAGTCGTACAAAATGTCAGGACTAGCAAGAGTTTTAGTCAATATATGATCAACCCTAGGATTTGTCAATCATGTTACAGCCCGTAGGCAGACAGTAAATAAAGGTACAATACGAGCTAACACGTGCTCGCCGGCTAAACGCCTCAAAAGAATAATTTTACAAACAGGGTGGAAGGACAAAAGAAATCCACTCGTTGCCCTGGTTACGCCTGGTGGTCACCATCGGGCTGGAAGACAGGTGGATCCTCTGGTGCTGCTTCGATATCTGGCCACACAAAACCAGCTGGGTCAGACCCCAGAAAGAGCAAGTGCCACAAAGGAGGCTTCACTTAGGAACTAAAACCAGCATATCACACTAGAATATTAAAGATAATAAATAAAAAACTGATAATAATAGAGATAACAATAGTAAACTGAGTACGAAGAAACTATTCAAGTAGCCAGATCATAACCCTTAAACCAAACAAGGACCGAAGTTGTAACCCTTCACCGGAATAGAAACCCGTCTCAAATACTATTGGTATAGAGAAGACAATAAACGAAGAGAGGACACAGAACTGCTCCGGGAGCCAGGTTACAACCCTTAAAACAAACAAGGACCGGGGTTGTAACCCTTCGCCTGAACAGAACTGGACCTCTGATCTTTATTGCTATGGCCAGTATAAATAATCGTGGTATTAAGGTAAGGTAAAACATGACGAACATGGCATGGGGTTGCAATAAGACAATAAACGAAGAGAGGACACATAACTGCTCCGGGAGCCAGGTTACAACCCTTAAACCAAACAAGGACCGGGGTTGTAACCTTTCGCCTGAACAGAATTGGACCCCCGATCGTTATTGTTAAGGCAAGCATCAATAATCATGTCATGTCACAATCTTGCACCGGATCAGGATAAGACTAAGCTGGAATAAACTCCATCCAATCAATCACGGCCAATCAAGAGTACGGCTTAATACTTTTAACTAACTAGGGTTATCACAAGCCTAGTTACTAGTAAGATGCAATGAGATTATCCCAATAGCCACAAGCCCTGCAGACCATCCGGTTATCCAGGTCGAATGTCCGTTTAGGAAGAATGCAACACATGACTGTGTGCTGGAAATGTGCCCTACTCGTCGGCAGGCTACAAGTCCACTGAATGCGTCCAGATAACGGGATTGCCTGTAGCTGGAAATCTCTTCATGACTACTGAATTATTCTAGTTAATTATCCTTAGTCAATTTCAGTAGGTACCCCTGACCGTGGTACTCAGGGGTCCCCATCCTAGACATGATGCAACACAGTACTAGTTTATTTGTACAAACATAATCGCCCACGGTGTCCAAGTCTTTCATACTTGTTATGTCAGACTAGCTGTCGTAACAGCATGCCGAGATATATCATGTCAGTTTACTTGTCAAGAGTGCGCCACAGCGGGCCACTATCGTGTTCTATTCTTACAATATCATGAATGAGAGAAACTTGCATAAAATAATTAGTGACATTTTCTTGATGGCAAGAAAAAGATCTACAACTTCCACGTTTGGAGTTGGAAGAAGTTCGAGCCACAATTCAGTCAATTAGGACATATAACAGTTAGAAATAGCCAAAATAGGCATCATGCGACCTATTTCAGCGACACCATATGCGGCTACTGCGACATGCGCCCCATACGGCTCATTCGCGACACTATATGCGCCTACTGCGATATGCGCCTCATGCGGCTCATTCGCGACATCATATGCGCCTACTGCGACATGCGGCTCATGCGGCTCAACTGCGACATCATATACGCCTACTGCGACATCATATGCACCTACTGCGACATGCGGCTCATGCGGCTCAACTGCGACATCATATGCGCCTACTGCGACATCATATACGCCTACTGCGACATGCGGCTCATGCGGCTCAACTGCGACATCATATGCGCCTACTACGACTGCGGCTCATGCGGCTCAACTGCGACATCATATGCGCCTACTGTGACATACGGCTCTTGCGGCTCAACTGCGACATCATATGCGTCTACTGCGACATGCGGCTCATACGGCTCAACTGCGACATCATATGCGCCTACTGCGACATGCGGCTCTTGCGGCTCAACTGCGACATCATATCACTACAACAAATAGGGCCTACAATAGCAGTTTTTCTATAGCGTTCAAGTGTCTCCGCTATAGAAAGTTATCAATAATAGCGTTCTTTCTGCAATGCTATAAAAATATCTATCTATAGCATTTCCTGAATGCTGTAGAATATATATTGGTGCCAATAATTTTTGCTGACTTTGGTTTTGGAGGCAAACCAAAATATTTCCCTCAAAACCAAAATTTGGGAGACACACAGTACAAAATTGAAATTCTCATTACTAAACCTAGCCTCTCCGTCTTCCCATTCTCTCTCCCGTGCCACTATTTCCTATCCGATATTTAGGTCAGCAGATTGGAGGAAATAGGTCATCTCCTCCTCTAAAAATCCCTCCTTTTAAATTTCCTCTCTCTCCTTCTCTGTGATCGGTCAGCCATAGGTAGGATTCTGCTCCTCTCCTCCTCCTCTAAGCCATCAGTAGGATTTTGCTCCTCTCAGTAGGATTCTTCTCATCTCCTCCCTATAGTAAGCCATCGGTAGGGTTCTGCTCCTCCTCCTCCTCCTTTCCTCCGGTTATTCTCTCCTCTCCTCCTTCTCTAATATTTTTGTGTTTAACAGATGCTCCATGAAGTCCTTCCTCGTCCAGGAAGGAGATCCCACCGGCCAGGACCTACGGTACATCTCAAAACCCTAACCCTAATTTTTTTTGGTTATTTTTCAGAAATTTTTGCAATTTTCTATTATTAGATGTTCGATTATTTGCCCCTTGCATACTAGTTGTAGCTATCCAGTTGAAGCAACAAGTAGAATTTTCTGCTTTACACTTTGCATCCTTCTGCTTCCAGATTGATTGTTTTCGTTGAGAGGACTGTAAAATTGGTTTCTCCCAGAAAATTAGATTGGTTAATTAATTATTTGGTTCACAGGAAAATCACAAGAGTGGATATATCCTTAGAAACAAGTAATTTTCCAAATTTAACTTCTCAAGATGTTATTAGCATTTTAGCCAACGGAACAATCTGGAAACTGACCTTTTTTCATGGAAAAACAATTGTATCCATCTTTTCTGTTTGTAGAGTTCCTTATGTCTATATTCTTTTTTCATCCGTTTATTAATGTGAATATGTGGTATCCAAACGGATGATTGGCGATGTGGAAGGAAATCAAGATTCATAAACAAAAATGTGGCGGGACCACATGATATTGGTTACTCTCTTCCTCTTTCCCTCTTTCCTATTTTTTCTCACAACTTTCAACCTGCTTTTGATTTTCAAATCTTGGCAAATAATTAGAAATTCTACTACAAACAATCTTTTAAAAATATTTTCATATAGAAATTTTCTAGCACTCATCTGTTAAGTTGTGCAAATAGATGAAATTTACCTATTGGATGCAATTCATATTCAACGACATATCATTGACTAGTGTTAGAAGACTTGTTTATCCTTTTCTCATCTTCTACTTGATTGTGATTTTAGTTGGTAAATGGCCCCTTCAATATTTTATGAAATTGCCATGTGCAGTCTACATGGACTGGGCCATTCACAACCTCCAGTGCTCCTGTTAGCACACCAGCTGTATCTACAACTCCTTTGCCATTATCTACTACATCTGCTGTTCCTTTAACCGCAACTGGACAGAGCACACCTCTCCTCAAGGATTTAAGTACTACTATAACAGTGTTACACAGGAAAGTAAGGTGAGACTGCTGTATTGCCTTTTGTTCTGATATTGCACTTTTTCTTTGTTGAATCAAATGCCTGAATCAATTCTTTCTTTTCCAGTGTGAAAAACCCAAAGAACTTTTAATTTTTGAGCAACAGCAGCAGCAAAAACTTGCTGTCCAGCAGCTTCAATCACCGGCTCAGACTACCTCACATTCACAGGTTCAAAGTTAAGATGTTTCTCTATTTGCTTTCAACTGGTATGATTCAATTTTAAATCCTACATCCATTTATTAAACTGAAACAAAACATCCAAGAAATGTGTTCACAATTCATATTGTTCAAGCATCATGTTATTTTCTCGTCATCATTATTTTGTTTTCTTGCAAGTTTTGAATGACAGTGACATGAAAGCCACCTTCTCAGGACCCTTAAAAGTATCTGTCCATTAAAAGCATATAATTACATGGGTAGAATAGCTCGTCGGAATTGCCCTTGCTCAAATATGGAAAATGAATTCAAAGTTTCATGCATTCAAATATCTTTCTAATTTCTACAATGTTGAAATGTTTTTTTGTACAATTTTGAGATGGGCAGTGTTTGGTCTGTCTGGATAAATTTAACCTGTTCAGTATAATTTATAGATGCGGTCAGAGGTTCTCACCAGTTTTTCTACTTTCAGGACTTCAATTATGCACAGCTACAGGCAGAAACAAATGGTGGAAAAATGCTATGGACATATTGACTTCAATTATGCACAGCTACATATTGACTTTTATTCCTCCCCAGGCAGAGTCGGTGACTCAAATATGGCTAGAAAAATTCAAAATCATGAATACATGGACATCGAGAACCTGTGCAAGTACGATGTTTAGAGCCAGAAACAAATGGTGGAAACATTTTACTCATTTGAAGTTGTAATTGAACATTCTGTTCTTGACTCTGTTACTAATGAGGTTTAAGCTTTTCCATACTCTATTTATTTTTGGAATCACATGTTAATTATTAATACTCTTCAGCCATCTCTATATACTTTGTGCATGACTAAATTCTCCATGTATCGACCTGTGATCATGCTTTGCGATACTTTGTTCAGTTTTTAGCCATCTTTATATAGTTTGCATGGTCAAGTTCTCTCAACTTTTGACTTGGGATGAGAACTTTTTGATACTTTCATTTTCAGAATCCAACTGTCATTCCTCTTTGGAGTCCTTGTTGAGATAAGTACTTAACTGGCCTTATGGATTTTTGTCCGAACATATCCTTGTCTTATAGATTTTTGTCATTTAGCAGCTCTAGCAGTTGATGGTTGTGCAACTACAATAATCTATATCAAGCAAGTTCGAGCAAAGTGTGGATGTGCCACTCACCCCAGAAGCATTGCTGAACGGGTTGGTTTATACTTGATTATATCTTTAAGATGTAATGCGACTTAGATTGATACCAATGACATGATTATGCATTTATCATCTATATGTATTATTAACCATATGTATGTCTCCAACTTTAATTTGACCTACAAGATTCAGATTGAGCATTTTTATTTGTTGTTTCTTTTTGTACCACAGGCAAGGAGAACAAGAATCAGTGACAAGTTGAGGAAGTTGCAGGAACTTGTACCTAACATGGACATGGTAAGCGAGGAACTACAATGTAATCTCTATAAAGATGCATTTTGCTCTGAACTTCAACTTCAACTTACTCATGTACTGTATTCATTCTTGTGATACATGTGTATTTTTTTGGATGACCTCAGTTCTTAGGATGAGATTATTAGAGAGAATAAAAGTCAATATGTATAGACGATTCATTTGTTTGGAGTGATTTTAGTAGCCTGGTAGAGGGCTTATAAGTGTACCCAGAGGGCTTTCAAGTGCTACCACAGGGCGGTGAATTTGAATCCCAATGATTCAGAAGTTGGGGGTGAGCGATGAGGGATTTAGTTATTCAAAATTTAAGCTAAATGCTTTATAATTTTAGGTTTATATATGTTATTGAGCTAAAATTTTGATTATTGAGCTATTATTTCATGATATTTTTCTTAGTACTATGCTACTCTGCTACAATGTTGTGCTAGTTCCTTATAGCACTGCTACAATGTTGTGCTTATTCCCTATACAACACAGTTATTGTGTTGTTTAACTTCTAGAATACTGGTTATTCTAATGAGATCACTTGTTATTATATTGCTCATATTTCTGAGTAGTATATATTCATGTTCAATGCTCTTCATGTGATTATTTTCATCTAAAGTGATATGCTCATTTTAGTATTCAACTTTCTATAAGAAAATGATGGGTTTTTCCCTCTTTTTTTTCCTTTACTGCTGGTAATCAGGCTAAATAGACCCTACAATATATTGGAAATGTTGGAAAGACATCGATTTTCTAAACAAAAAGATAAGGCTTGGTTTCTCAGAATACCCATGCTTGGGTTAGATATTCATTGATGCAGTAGCAATAGTTTCTAATTCAACTATATTTTCTTCCTTCTTTCTTAATTTCAGATATTTTGAACTAGATGTATGACAATATATTTTAATAGGGTTTTGTTTGGTGGACAAATATTTCCTTTTTCTTGTGGGTTTGTCATCCCAGGTTGTGCGCTTTTGTTGATTTGTAGGAGGTCAAACTTATTACCTTTTCATTAAACCTTTCTAATAAATTTTAATTTATGTGGTTGCCTGCTTTCATCATCTCATCTTTTATCTGATTTGATATATGGAATTTATTGTGGCCAATGGGACAAGAGGAGATAACCCATAGTTAGGTCCTTTTATCATTTCAGTTTGGAAATAATATGATTAATATTCACACTGCAAGTGTTGTTTGATAAGCCCCTGATCAACACAGGGTCTTTGAAAATTAGGTCCTTTGATAAGACCCTGATCAACCATGTTGAGCCAATATGGAAGAGAATTGAATTTCCTGATTCAAATAGTGATCAAAGATGGAGCTGTAAATAAGTTGTGAATTTAGTGACCAAAAGTTTAACAAGTAGAAACTGAAGTTACACTGTCGTTTGAAGTTACAAACCTGGGCTCAGTCTCACCGAAGGACAGCAGAACAACTAGAAAAGAAGAACCTGTTTGCCTCCCTTAATTTACTACTAAACATTTGATTGCCTAGATATATTTTTCTTATCTTTTATATCATAATGTGTTTTCTTCTCAATTTTGTGTAGGTTGGCATATATATTTTTGATGGTTGTGGATAGCTGCTAGAAGAAAAGAGGCGATCGAGCTATTTTTTGGCCTACAGATATTTGTAAATGGAATGGTTTATTTTGGACTACAGATACTTTGTAAATAGAATGGTTTATTTTGGCATACAACTACTTTTTCTACATCTTAAATGTTTTAATGACTACTACTTTTTGTATATCTTGAATGTTCTAATGAAACATTTCATTTTTTGGCAAATCTTTACTATATCTTGATTGATCGAAATGCAAGTTGCGATTGAAATTGTTTGCGATTATTGTTATTTATATGTGATACAAAACAGGTTATGAAATATAAAATTCTATAGCAGATATGAAATAATATGAAATTTTGTAGCAGGTTTATAGCACTCAAAACGTCTAAATTGCTGCTACCACGATAGCATATGATGAACGCTATAATAAATCAAACCATTCATCAAACGCTATAAATCATCCACAGCATTCACAAACGCTATAAAAAATCCACAGCATTCATAAACGCTATAAGTAATCCACAGCACTCACGAACGCTATAAACTATCTACAACGTTCTAGAATGCTATAAAGTATTTACAGCATTCATAAACGCTATAAACCATCAACAGCATACACGAACGCTATAAACCTTCTACAGCATTCATGAACGCTATAATGTTATAGCGTTCACATGTCTGGACATACTATAGCATGGGCGATCATAGCAGACAGAATATGCTATAGAAGGATTTCTATAGCGTTCTGCGCATGCTATTGTAGGCCATATTTGTTGTAGTGTATGCGCCTACTGCGATATGCGGCTCATGCGGCTCAACTGCGATATCATATGCGCCTACTGCGACATGCGGCTCATGCGGCTCAACTGCGACATCATATGCGCCTACTGCGACATGCGGCTCATGCGGCTCAACTGCGACATCATATGCGCCTACTGCGACATGCGGCTCATGCGGCTCAACTGCGACATCATATGCGCCTACTGCGACATGCAGCTCATGCGGCTCAACTGCGACATCATATGCGCCTACTGCGACATGCGGCACATGCGACTCAACTGCGACATCATATGCGCCTACTGCGACATGCGGCTCATGCGGCTCAACTGTGACATCATATGCGCCTACTGCGACATGCGGCTCATGCGGCTCAACTGTGACATCATATGCGCCTTCTGCGACACGCGGCTCATGCGGCTCAACTGTGACATCATATGCGCCTAGTGCGACATGCGGCTCATGCGGCTCAACTGCGACATCATATGCGCCTACTGCGACATGCAGTTCATGCTGCAGATGAACATAGGAATGACCAGAAATTGCTTTTGGCCATATCTTCCTTATCCGAAGTCGAAATCAAGCAAAACAAAAGCCAAAACCGCATAAAATTGAATTCTCTACAACATAGAAATACTAGTTTTCGAAAATAACCAAGTTTTAGAGATCAAAACTAAGAAAAACCGAAAAGTTACAAACTTAGATCTACAAGAATCCATCCATCAAATCCAAAAATGTCAAGTTCTAAAGAGGCTTAGAATCAAGTAAGGAAGAGATTGGAACAATAAAACTTGAGATCCATCATGAAGCAAGTTTGCACTTGCCTAGCTCTCTTTCCTGGTAGGTGGAAGAGTAAATGGTGGAGAAGAAAAAGTGAAGGAGAAGAATAAATGAAGAGAGAGAGAGTTAGGTGGAAATATAAATGAGGGTGGTGGTGGTAGGTGGGGGTTTTCTTTTGGTTCATGATGAACCCATAAGCAAACCAAACCAAGCTAAGTCGAACCAAGCTAAGCCATATCCAATGACATGCCAAAGTAACCATGCAGGAAAAATACGTAATACGAGTCAAGAATACGTACACGTATACCAAGATACATAATACGAACTACAGGCATTACAGGTAGGATGTAAAATCCCTAAATTTCTACTACGATTTTTTTATTATAAATAATTTAGTATTGAATTTGTAATTTAGATTTGTACGTCGCATACAAGTTGGCATTTATCGTATTGTACGTCGCGTGCGGTTTATGTTTCATATTTGCTCGTCGAGTGCGAATATGTGCAAGGTACATATTTTGAAAATGCTTTATTTATGGATTTTAGAAACATATAGTTCATTTCAATATTAGTATAGTAAATATTTTATTTTGTTTGAAATAGAAATTTTTGTCGCACTAGTGGCAATTTTTATTTAATTATACCGATTTTAAAATAATATATACATAGATATTTTGTACTAGTTGAATGCGAAGTACACGAAATTTGATTCGTGTAGATGATTTAAATTTTCAAAATTTATTATCTATCTTAGTTTTACTACAAAAGGTATTTTGAAGTATTATATAATTTCAATATTTTAATTATTTATTATACAATGAGTAACTCCAAATATTTCCTATCAATATTTAAAAACATTTATTATGATTTTTGAAATTAATATTATAGCATATTTTTCAAGTTATAAAAAGTTAATTTTAAACTAGTTTATCACAAATAAATTGGATGGTGATTTTATTAAATAAATTCTATATACATTTTTGAATAAGATTGAAACATTATTCTATATTATCTAGATTTAAAATTGATATAGATTTGAATGAGATTGTTATTGATAGTTTAATTTGAAGATAGTTTTATCTAGATTGAATTTGGATTGGAATAAACGAGTTTTAATTTGATTTGAATTTAATGATGATTTATCTATTAGGATTTAAACAATTCTAATTCATATCCAATTAAGGGTCCTCACCTCCTATATAAGGAGAGCCCGTTACTTCTATTTTTCATAGAAATTTCATAACCCAATTCTCCACAAGTGTATCGTGACCGTGCCTTTTTCCCATACACTATATTTCTTTTACAAATACAATTAAATCTCCATGTCCGACAACTCCGGCCAACCCACCACAAGAAAATCTACATCCACACCACCACCGCAACTTTCGGGCAGCTACACCCACGTCTTTGTCGCACAACCTATCCATCTACCATCCGACTCCACCGCAGAAACCCTCCGCCACGGACACAATGGCCACCGCCGACACCCATAAAGAAGAGGAAGAAGAAAAATTAGCAAAACCCTACCTATCGCCGGAACCCCCCTAAATTCTGCTGTGCTACCCCCTCCACTTGTGGCAGCGCCTTGCCAGCGCTCCGCCGCGAGCTTCCTACGTCTCCACAGAACATCGCCACCCTTTCCCGGAGCCCGTCGGCCCCGGCCAAGTCCCTCCGGTTCCCCTTCTCCGGCTGGAAAGCCTCCCGCTCCTCTCCTTCTCCGCCTAGTGTCACGCTGCTGCGATTCCCCCCCATTACGCTGCTAATGTCCTGGCCGAGCTCTCCATCGAAGACAAAGTCAGGACTTGCCCACAATTTTTTCTTGGTAACTTTTTTTTCTCTCTCTCTTCCTCCCGCTCTATAGTTCTTTCCCTCTCATAAATTCTCTCCTCACTCTTCGTTTTTTTTTCCCATTCAGTTCTCAAAATATTCCCCTCTTAAAGGAGATTAATAAATAGTTATTATATTATAAGCACTATACTAATTAATATAGTTTGGTGAAGACCATAAAGATGAGTATGGGTTGGTTTGTTTTTGTATAGCAATAATGCTAAGTCTACTACCAAATTCTTACAACCCTTTTACAACCACTCACCCATGTGCTGACATGTGGGCCACATGTCAGCAATGGGTGAAGGTTGTAAGAGGGTTGTAACTGTAGCATTACTCTTTTGTATAGTTATTATTAGGTTACTGTAGCTTGTTGGAGGATGTGTCTTTTTGTCTTTTATATAACAGTATGTATATATCATATTATATGTATTAGTTTATATATGGATATATTTATATAATTATTAGTATATTAATGATACTACTCAGATTTATTATTATTATTATTATTATGTTTTGTTAAATAAATATATAGTAATATTTCTAAATTAATTTAGTCACAAAATATTATATTAGGCCAGTCCTACTTTATTTTTTAATTTGGGTTATAAGTCCTACAATAGTGTTATATTATTTTGTATCATTTATGGCTTTAGAAGTTTAAAAATTATATTTGATATAAATTATTATTATTATTATTATTATTATTATTATTATTATTTTGCCTAACTTGTTTTCCAAGATTTTATTTATAATATTTTGAATAAAACTAAAACCTCGTTTTTTTTTAATTATAACCAATTTTTAAATATATTTTTTAAATAATGAGTATTTCGTAAAAATAATACAATTAGTTTCACAAATTCCTCTTCGATTATATTGTTGATCGATCGTGACTAATTCCATAATCCTTTTTTCTGCAACTTCGGACCCCTGCACATCGAACATATCTATTGGACAAACGAGACTTATCTGATCATCACAGCTCACCAGGTGTCACAACAGGCAAGTATACCTTGTTATATTTACTGTCATATTATTTATTTTCAGTATTTATTTACTTTGTTAGTTTCCTTTGTTAGAAACTCTGCGTCCAAGCCATACTTGGGTGCAAGCGACTCTATTAGTCGTTACTTTATTTTATGTATGTTGACTTAGTTTTAGCGGACTACCTTTTTGTTGGAGGATATCCTTATATCTCCTTAGGCCATGACACTCAAAATACACGGTTTGAGACATTTTGCTAGGGACACAACTTATGAACTGGCCATCTCTATTGTCGTATGACGGATAGATCGTAACTGCTATGATTAAGGTATAGAGACTCGAGCAGTTACAAAACTGGGCGGGTCATGGACATGACTTGGTCAGTGTGGGAAATATTGGGGGAGGACAGTCACTAGTGCATATGGAAAGCCAAATAGGTAAACCATAGTTTTCGAAAGGAACTATGGCAAGATTATATTTGCAGATACCCTCTGATGTTTTGGACGTTACGGCCGGATACGTATGACTGGATGCCAGTTACGTACTTATAGCCTAAATTCCACCCATGCTCAATGAAAGTTGTCCTCTAATTTGTACATTAGACGGTTAGAATCCCCTTTGCATAGTGTCTAGGTTAGTCTTTATTATTTTGCCAGTTCATATTAGCATGTTCTTCCTGTATCTTGTTACGTCCCTCTGAGGACCTGGTAATTTCTCCAGGTGTGTTTGTGATTTTTGTAGGTGCTCTAGCCAAGAACATAGTTTACAATCTACCTTCATGATGCTAGCTTTCGGATCGTCTTTCGCTTCGCTTGACTCTTCCATCGTTACTATGTACTTCTCTATTTTTGTTTGTAGTGGATTTGTCTCCTTCCAATGTTTTGTACAAATGACTTTAATAAGTTGATTTTATGATATATTGGTTTGTGGATGAGATTAGTTTTATGGTTACTGTATTTTACAACTTATGTATACGTACGAGGTTCCATATATTGGAGTATGCTTCGTATGTATACAGCTGACATGTCTACGTACTTGGTCCTAAGTATTTTGGGACTAGGGCATTACACCTTAACTTAGTCCATAAAATTCAACCGATACTAAATCAAAGTCAACAACCAACTCCAAGGATGAAATTCAACAACGACCAACAAGAATAAAATTCAACAACGAACAAGGAAGAATAGACGGAGACAAGTAGAAATAGTTTTCAAGATAGGGTTTATAATGAGATTCTCAGGGGTCGTCCCAGAAATCTCTCAAGAAGTCCTAATTGTGATTGAGTACTCTCTCATCCTAATGTCCTATTTCTTATATCATATATCCTATTCAGGCTCGCAGCAGTACAACTAAGCCGTTGTACTACCATGATCACTCTAACTACGAAGTCTGACCTGCATGGGCCACCACAAAAATCTGTTACGATCTGCACCCGTTGTAGGCGCACGAGTGTGAGACAATGCCCAGCCTATGTCACAGCATCGGTGGTAGAACGCTGTCTAGGTCTACTATGCTAACTAACAATATAAATATCAAAACCTGTTAAGATATCTCAACTCCAAACGAAGGACAAATAATGATAATATTCATACTCAATCACAATGACTAAAAGGAAGATAAAGGACACGATAAAGATAATGACATGATATGAAATATCCAGAAGTCTAATATAACACAATACAAGTCCACAATGATTCTAAGAGTCATCTATCTCCAATAACAACAGTCTCAAAATAATAACATGTCAGAGTCATAAGACTGGAGACAATCCAGTATAATCTAGTCTAACTGAGTCGCTAATAAAGTCTCCTCAGCTAGAGCTAAACCCTCCTAAATCAGTATCTCCTAGTTTACATCTAATACACCATGTGGGCCGTAATAGATAAGACAACCGTCATCTAAATTATCTGGGAAAAATACATCCAATCTGGATTGAGCAAAGTATATATCTAATAACAGTTCCAGAAAAATGATAAAACTATATAGCAGTAAATAGACAGAATATACAAGGGAAGCGACATGTACATAAACATAGAAATATATAAGTAAAAACTGTAGATGAGTGTATGTAACCACTACTTTCCTGGAACAAGGATATTTTTAACTTTCCTAATTCTTGTATTTATTGTGATTTCAAATTATATTTTGAATGATAAATTATTTTACAAATTAGTTACTATATTTTTGGATTAATTATTTAATATAGTGCATATGTTTATTATTGAATATGGATAGTGGTTAGTCCTTAGTTAGAATAGTGGTTAGTGATCCTAGAGGACCTAAACCAACTTGATATGACCACCAAACTAGATGATTAGAACTAGCGTAATTGAACTTTAGTTAGTCTCTAGCTAGCTTAAAAAAAATTACTTAGAAGGTTTGACTAAACACCTAATTAGGAAGAGAGGTTTAATCCCTAACTTGTCATGACATTAGAGAGGGGATTAGTGGACATTCCTCCTTAGCCAAAACCCTAAATTAAACCCCCTATGGCAGCCCACTTTCCTTATAAAGCCTCATTTCATCTTCTTCCTCCTTATTTTACTCCAAATCCTAACCTTAATTAGGAGCTTCTTTCCCAATTGCTTCTACCACCAAATTTTCTCCAAATTTCTTCAAATTGGTCTCATTCTCTTTCTCTTAGAGAGGAGAAGGCTCTATTGGCAAGTTTGGAGGGATTAGAGCACTTGGAGCTTAAAGGACTTTTGAATCTTAGATCCATTTTCATTGAGAACCCATCTCCTAATTGGTATGAGCTTTCTAACCCATTAATTTCCATCAAATTAGTGTAGATGCACTAATTAGGGACCCCCATGCATTAGGTTTGCCATGGAGAAGAGTTTTGACTCATCCTCCTCTTTTTTTAGAGACTTTCCTCTTTGTGTTTTGACCCATTTTGGGAGAAATCCGAGAATGAGATTTCTAGGGTTTGTAAAATAGGTTTGTTAGGCTCTAATAGTGATTTAGAACATCTAGATGAGCTTGGGATCGAGTTTGAATCCATTTGGAGTACGTATCATGGACGTGTCCGATATGTACGCCAAGTGTTTGACAAATTGACCAAAATGGCACAAATTGTTCTAAACTCAGATTTGACATTGTTTTTGAGTTAAATATTAAGCTAGATTAGTATTGGTGTATCCTTGGGTATTATATGAGAGTAAATGTGGTTTTGTGTAACATAGGGGTATGTGGACTATTTTGATAGGCAATAGTTTAAGGACTGTTGTTACTGCTGTGTGTATGTGAGTATGGGGACTGGCATTTGACTTAATGTATTTAGATGTGTTTAGACTTACCATATGAGATTGTATCTCTAATGTTCTGTGGTTCCCTAGTTACCTATTAGTCAGTCCATTAGTTCAGTCCCTGCAATTGTTTTGATTCTTGTATCAGCCTCATATACCCTTGTTCAGTCCACAGATACTAGGTATCAGTCATTATGAGATGATCAGTCCCTGTATACCTGATTAATACTACTTTACATATCAGTCCACTGCTCTTAATGTTCACTCTTTCCTTTATGTATATCAGCTCCTTTTGACTTGTATGTTTAGCAATCCATACCTTCACTTAATGATACAGTCTACTGTTTGTTTAAGTTCAGTTCAGGTTAAAATAAGGCTCGAGTGTGGGTCTATGATGGGATCATCTGTCAAAGTCCTCTTGTATTAGTTGGGATTCCTTTAAGCATCAGCCCACTTGGACTATATATTTAATTTCAGTTTCCAACTTATGTTCGGTATCTTTTTATATAGTTCAGTCTTCATTTGGTTAAATCCATTCCTGTTTAGTCCATTGGCTAATTAGTAGTCACTTTCATCTATATTGCCCAGTCTTGAATATATCCTTAGTATCCGTCATTCTTTAGCCTACATCTAAACATGTATCAGTCCTTATTCATGATAAGTCCAGTCCAGTACCATTTATGTTCAGCCTTTGCCATCACAATTGTGCAGACCCCTGTTCTTTTGAAGTTCAATCCATACTTGCATTCGTTTCAACCCAAAATCCTTTGTTATTTAATTCCTTAGAGCTATAGTCCCCACCTCTTTGATAGGTCATTGTAGTTTATTTGTTGCAGTCCATTAGCATTAAGTTTTAGTCCCCTTCTAATGGTCTAATTGTACTTCATTTTGAATCAGCCCCACTGACCAGATGTGAGAATAGTCCATGGAACCTTCATGCATCAGTTTCGACCCTAATTGTTGATAGCATGTAAGGTTACTAAAGTTAAATCCATTTCCTTATGTTCAGACATCCTTAAGTTCAGTCCACTTCTTTCTTTTATGTTCAGACATTATACTGCGTATAGTCCCCATATCTCTTGATATTCAGTCCCTCCTTAGCAAACACTTTGTCAGTCCATATTAGTGTTTAGTCCACTGTCTATTTAATGTTTAGTCATTCGAATCATGTTTCAGTTCCTACCTTACATTAATGATCCAATACTCTTCATGTTCTGTCCATACTAAACACTTGATGTTCAGTCCTCAGTTGGACTTGGTAGCGGTCCTTAAGTGGACTTGATATCAGTCCACATACATATTAGATCTTATGTCCTATCATGTTGGTTCTGTCCTGCATATACTAATAGATGATCAGTCCCATTAGGTACATTTTGAGTATCAGTTCCGAGCTTGTCTCAGTTACAGCCAATAGGAATTAGATTCAGTCGAATATTAGTAGGACTTGTATATTTCAGTCCCCTTTTGTTGATCTTTCTCCTATTTTACTATAAGTTATATCTTCTTTATAATCAGTCATAACTTGTAATTATAATCAGTCATAAATTGTGTATATATCAGACAGTTTATAGGAAGGGGGCTTGGTTAGTGAGAATAGGCCTTATGGCAGTTAAGGGGTAGTGTATCAATCCTCCATCCTATTTAAGTATCAATCATATATTAGGTAACTTGTATCAGTGATATAAGGAGGGAGGAGCATGTATCATTATACATGAAAAAGGAATGTATCCGTTAATCCTTCAGTTATTTATCTTTAAAACTGAAGATAAAAGGATTTACATGTTATCAGTATTAGAGGAGATAAGCAAGCGAATAGGTAGTATGGTAGTTAGATAGGTTGGCCTTGGAGGAATGGATAGAGTAGTAGGGTACCAGAGTGAGAAGAGTCATGTTGGCTTGCCTATGCTTGGTTTAGCTTGACTTGGCAGCAGTGCTAGGCCAGGAACTTGGCCTTAGGCCTGGTTGCACAGGCTTGTGTGGCCAGGTGACCTGTGTGCCCTGCACACAGGTGTGAGGGGGCAGGGAGCCCCACAGTAGCAGTAATAAATGGAGGGTTCTAGTGGGTATGTGTAACTCTATATAAGTATAAGTGTGTGTGTGTGTGTGTGTAAATAGAAGTAGATAGGTAGAGGGGGAAATTTTCTACAGTAGCTTGATAGAGTGTAGGTATACAATAGGTTTAGAGGCAAGAAATAGAAGTAAATGAATAGGATGTAGTGTATAGGCAATAATGGTAGGATAAGGTAATGCTTGTTTGTA
This sequence comes from Iris pallida, assembly GCA_029216955.1. Taxonomy (NCBI): domain Eukaryota; kingdom Viridiplantae; phylum Streptophyta; class Magnoliopsida; order Asparagales; family Iridaceae; genus Iris; species Iris pallida. The sequence goes on along the minus strand of JANAVB010010797.1, from coordinate 3,850,215 downwards.
GGTAATGGTTAAGGATTTGCAATATTAGCATGAGGGAAAGGGGGCAGGTTGTTAGAAGATGAGGAGTGGACATGTGCATAAGTGCACATGTGAGAGTGTGTGAACTTGCTACGTGTGAGTATCTAAGTATATGAGATTTAAGTAATAGAGGGTAGGGAAACTTGTATCATGGGATAAATGAGTAGAGATAGTATTTTATGAATGCATATTGAATGTCAATAATACAATGAAAATATGTAAGAAGAAAGCTAATATATAGATAAGATTGGGCTCTGGAGTATTGATAAATGTGAGTAGGCTATAGGGCAACTTGACCTAGATTTGACTCGATTGACCAAGATTGACTAGTTTGACCCTAAAAGTCAACCCTTAAGTCAAATTGACCTAGTTTGACTACTATTGACCTAGGAAAGGCCATATAAATAATACATTTAGATTATTGTTTACTTTAGAATACCAAATAACCATGTATATCTTATTTATAGGTTTGTGTGACACCACTTTGGACATCAATCCTCATTAATTGCTCTGGATGACAGGCGAGTACATTCTTTGATATTTTTTTATTTATTTGATGATCATTATGATTCAACTTCTAGTATAGTATTATTTGATTCTATGACACAACATGAATTGGTATTTCTGGATCCATTACATGCGACACACATATTTTACTTGTCTGGCCTCTATTTCTGGAATCATCCACTGGAACCACCTACTGGAAATACCTACTAGCATTACTTACTTTCTGGCTGGACTTGTACTTGATTTATATGTCGAGATATGAATTCATTTGTACTTGTTAGGATGGGAAAATACTCGAATAGACATGTAAACATTCCCAATCATACTGGAACCACCCTACTAGTCTAACCTGAAAAGATAGACATCTCCGTTAGGCCAAGCGTACGACGTACCGTATTCACTACTGGTCTAATCTGGAAAGATAGTCGTCGCACGCTTGCCAAGCGTGCGATGTGTCGTATTTATCCCTAGCAGTTTACATGTCGAAAGCGGTATTTCAAAATACACTGGTTTAGTGCTTTTCTACTGGATTCATACTGGACTCACATTGTATTGTCTGGACTCAAATCACATTCGTTCTATTTCGGATATCTCTATTTACAGTATTTATTACCATGTTCTTCTGATTTACCGTATTTATTTTCCTCGTACTTTAGTTAACTGCTGTTCTATTTCATCTTTTGTCTCACTCTTTTCATGTCCATCACGTATTACTTGCTATAACTATTTTATAGTCTGTGTTATTTATTTGGAACTGCTAGAGGAGATGTGCTCGTTCCATCCTGACTGGATATTTTTTAGATGATTGCTCAGAAAATTTGTGTCCCACATACTACGGATCCGAGGAAGGGATAGCTACCATGGGTCTGGATTCTCAGGAGTGATTATACAGAGGCTTAATTACTAGTTTTGGCTTGTGTTAGATTCTCTGTTAGAACTTTTGGCATATAAATATAACGAAGATTATGTTATTGTATTTGAGACTTGGATTTTGATATTGTAGTTGGATGTTGTTGATGTTTAGCCTTTGTAGTTATTAAAATTCTTTGATATATTATCGTGGTTTAGATTGTGATTGAGTATTTACCATATTATTATACTTGTCCTCCATTGGGAGTTGAGATCTATGACATGTACATTATATCATTGTGTGAGATTGTTAGTTAGTGACCTAGATAACATTCTACCGTCTATGCTGCGACGTAGGTTGGGCGCTGTCACACACTCGTGCCCCTATACCGGATGTGGGTCATGACAGTATAAGAGCAAAAGAATATGATATATCATGTACAAGAATCAAAAAAATACAATCTATATGAGTAAGCACTAGTTTCAACATGTGATCGACTTAGGAACTTGATACAAGAGTTTTTGGCCTGGTTAGTCATACGTGTGGTGTATGATTAACACTGTTCAAGATTCAAGACTTGATGTAAGGAGGGTATTGATCACATATCTACGCTAAAACTTTCCGTCCTCGACTAGTATAGCGGATCCAACTGTGGCACGTTACGATACAGGATTCTCTGAGAAGGTTGCGAGCCTTCGCAAAAATCGATGTCTATACAATACAGAAAAAAAACAACAAGGCTTGCACAAGATACACCAAGATATACAAGAAATAATATCTCATGACGGGATCCAGACAATACCAATCCGTGTAACCAATGTATCAAAAAATTATGAATATCTACACTAAATATAAAAAATATAAAAGATATCATGAAACATAAAATTATCAGAGAATGTACTCGCCTGAGATCCGGTGTGAAGTATCAACAGCATTCGATACGGTGCCTCGAAGACCTAATATGGAATATCAATATCAATTTGATGTTTTGGAGTGATAATCATTGATATCTAAATTAAAATATAATTTCTAGGTCAATTCTAGGTCATAGAAGCCAAACGAGGTCAAATATAGGTTAACACAGTCAAACTAGGTCATTTTCTAGTTTATAGGTTGATTTTACCTATTTACAAGGTTTATAAAGTTATACTAGGTCTTAACAAGTCACTATTTAATTTTTAGGTACTAACTAGGTCAAACTAGTCACTACTAGTTAATACTAGGTAAATACTATATTTTTAGGCTATACTAATAAGTTTTTTAGCATATATTATCCCAATATATATTTCTATCTATAATTTTTAGCAATACCTTGGCCTATAGCTATTTACCTTATTCCGTATCACAGTATCTTAACCTGTATCACACATTTACCTAATACCTTAGCTCGTATCTCATACCTTAACTATTTGTTAATACCTTAGTTCTAGAATCAATACCTTGGATAAACTAGATTTTCTAGTCCACACTAGTCAATACCTTATTTCTAAGTCCATACCTTAAATGTATTAACCATACTACCTAATATTACCAAGTATCAATACATATATCTTACATCTCTACTAGTTACCTACTATCTAGGATTACCTTAGCCAATTTATCCTTTATATATCCATGGATGTACCAAATATCTATTCCATATATCATTGCCTTTACCTATCCATAACATATACCAGTATGCTATTTATCCATATCTAAACATTTATCCTTTACCTATATAATATACATATATCCATATATCCTACTATAGACCCATATCGCTAACCATTTATCCATTATTATACCCTCACACATGTTTGTCAACACTT
>JANAVB010010797.1:3742032-3842032 GCA_029216955.1 Iris pallida | reverse complement strand
TAGAGAATCCAATCGAAACTGACATGTGCATTTTCCATCCTTAAGAACTTACTTGACTTCTTCAATTTGCAAACCATCTATCCATCCGAAACCAATATCCGATCCTATCAATCGCCAACTCTTCAAAGTCACTTCTATCCAATACTCACGACTCAATGCTTATAACTAGCTACCCCATCTCTATAATTTACCCTGGCGACTCTCGCTAAGGTCGAACGCAACAAGTCTATCTCTCCGCACAGAGATGTCTGCCTAACCGTTAGGCTAACTCACTAAGTCAAAGTCATGCCCCATATCGTACAACCTGTAGTACTCTGCTCCCGTTGGGGTGAAACACTATGTAATAGGCTCGTGGCAAGTCAGACACGGTCGGGAACATAGATGACTAGTCTGACTCAACAATGAGTTTGGTATACGAAAACCTTGGCATCAATAAAATCGATATAAACGAATGATATGAGAGCCATTCCAACTAATGGATCGACATCTATTGGAATAAGTCCTAGATGCAGTGGACTATGTCTTGGCGGGTGAGCTCTAAATAAGAGTCCCTTCGATGGGACCGGTCTGCTATTTTTTTTTGTTAATTTTTTGATGTTTTGTTGCCTGGTTTTGATAAGTGTGCTTTCATGTCGATTTCTGAATGTGCCTTTGGAATTTTGGAAGGAAAGAATTGAATAAGGAATTCTGATATGATGTTCGTGCCATTGCAGGAGTTCGTGTAATTGACGTTTAACTGTTGCAAAGTGATCTCCTACTCTCGGTGCATTTTTTTGGTGGGTGGTTTAGCCTTTTCTTTTCTACTTATTCCCGTCAGCAAATTCTTAATGTTCAAACATTCAAATCGATGATGCTGGTTGAATATATGCTATGCCACTAAGATAAATAACATGGATAACTGTAATATAACTCGAATAACTAGGCCTAGAGACATTAACTTAGCGCCTCGCATCGAGGCGAGCAGTTTGGTTCAAAACTAGGAAAACTGTTGAAAGGAAGGACATTGAAACATTAATTTGTGGCATGGTGCCTCAGAGTATTGGTACTTGCGAGTCGCCAAATCAAAACATACAGCTTTGAGGGAAATAGATAAATTATTGTGCAAAATATAGATTCTACTGCTAAATTCTGTTCGTGTTATGCATTATGTTGCCTAGCTTAAACTGTTCATATACTTACATGGTCATGGACAACATCTGCACAAGGTATTATTTTTTTCGAAACGGTATCCGGAGCACTGGGACTGAATCTACCCAGGGAGAATTTGAGATTCGTGCCTAGCACGAGGCGTTGTGAGACCCCCAGTTAGGCTTGCAACCTGGACTGATAGGACGTGTCACAATGCCATTGAGAATTGTACCTCGTGGTATCGTAACACCAATGACCGCACATAAGATAGATAGCATGCTCACCTCGCAGGTGGTAAGTATTATATTTGTTTTATGCAGGAAGGAGCACGACCATGGTAAGATCAATTGAAAGTGGTTATGTTGTTTACTACTTTAAATTATGTCTTTCGATATGAACTACAACTCATTTAGTTTTAAATAGCAAGATCACTTTGAATGCTTGAAATCCTTAAAAAAATATTTGTTTAGACGAGTGGGTTTGTCCCGCTCACTAGTACATTCCCAAGTGTACTAATCCCTAACTCCCCAGGTTATGAGTGCGCTACGGGAGCATGAGACTAGACTAAAGCTGAAGAAAGGGAGGCGGTTCGAAGATCTATTATTTTGAAGCTAATTCATCTCGAAGGCTTTTAGTTTCAATGTATAAAGGGGCATAAATGTACGAAACGACAAGGATTATTTCATGGCAGCTTGTTAAATTTTTTCTTTTGTGTTTCAAAGAATATAGCCACAACGATATATGTATTGTAAAAATGACCTTGCACATCGTTTGCAAGTTTTATCAATAAAAACCTAAATTTCTTCTTATACTGCGTCTTCAGTTCTCTACACTGTTTAATTAGAACTTATTGTTTCAAAAGAATTATCAAATGCACTTTCTTGCCTTATACAAGTCCAATATAGACTTCTACGACATCATGCCCCTGCGAGGATGATCGATTTGTCTTGAATCGATGCGAGGACGAACGATTCGATGAATCAGGGCATAACAAGTTTATATCAAAGCACGTTCACACCTCGAACCTTTTGAAAACATTTCTTTTTGATGTTGTTGTGATTTTTCAAAAAATGTTGTATGAAATAATCGTTCCATATAGATAAGCCCGTCGACATTTTCGAGAATACTAACGGGTTTGCTCAATTTTCTGGAAATAACTAAAATATCGGGTGTCCCCGCTGTCAATGCCACGTTGATTAGCATGGATAGCACCAAGGAGGCGATGTCTAGAAAATCTACCATGGAGTAATTAATGTGCCTCAGGGAATTCCAACTGCGCCAGGCGAAGATGCAACAACAACAGCTGTAGGTGCATATCCAGGCTCAGTTCAGTGCCCAATAGAAATAGATATACGCATTGACTCGGATCGTGAGCACCTTGGCAACCTAGCAGAATTTGGTGACTATGACATCCGTAGAAAAAAGAAGAAGAAATGCAACTAGTAATAACAAAGCCTCTATCTTCCTCTTCCCTATTTAAGGCAACAGAGTTCAAGAAGATGAACCCGCCTGAATTCAACGGTCGAGCAAAGCCCGACAAGATCATGGGGTGGCTAGCGAAGATCGAAGGCTTGTTCAATCTTCTCAACATCATGGGGTCCAAGAGAGTGCCGTGGACGACCTTGCAGCTACACTTGAGGGCCTACGACTGGTGGGAGACGAAGAAGCAAGAGATCCATGAAGCTGACCCAATACCAAGATCTTGTGGGAGACGTTCAGGCAAGAATTCTTGGAATAATATATTCTTTGTGCCGTTCGCCGGCAAAAGATGACGAATTTATGTCCTTAAAGTAAGAGAACATCTCAGTCGACGATTATGATGCAATGTTTGTAAAACTTGCAAAGTTTGCTGGGGCCTTCCTGCCAAACAAGGAAGCGTGGTACGAGCACTTTCAACAAGGACTAAATGACGATCTTCGTAGAGATGTCATGAGCTAAAAATGTCAGACCTACCGAGAATCCTACGATACTGTATTGGACCACGAGTGAATCTTCGACCCCGTGCCACAGAGGGCGGTGCCACTCGTCCGTAACAACTTCAACAAATATCCTTATGACACGGGAGGATCCAGAGTGCCAAAGCCCCATAATACATTCGAGAATCGGAGGCCCAATCCTTACGCTACAATAAATGTAGACTGAATGGGCATCATGCATTTGATTGCCTTGTATGCAGATGCTTCACATGTGGGCAGGTAGGCCATAAGGTGGCAGCTTATCAGATGGGAAGAGCGAACCAACATCCTCCGAGGAACGTTCCGAACCAACATCCTCCAAGGAACGTCCAGAATCAGAATAGGGCACCTTCCGCCAATGGTGCAAACATGGTGCCAGTGAACCCATAAAATTGTCAAAGAGTACAAGGCCGAGTCTATGCACTGACTCGGGATGAAGTGTTCACATCCAACACTATTGTAACATGTATATTACTTTACAAAAATATGCCTGCTAGAGCACTGTTTGATTCACATGTTGTACATAGCTTCATATCTGCGGATTTTGTAGAAGAAAATAAATTACCTATACAATTTCTAGATATGAACCTTAGTGTTAGTACTCCATCAGGAGTAGATATGCCTGTCCCTTAAATTTGTAGGAATGATTACATCTGCATCAGTGGAAGGAATCTATCCTTGGAAGTTATTGTCCTCGACATCAAGGACTACGATATCATTTTCGACGTGGATTGGTTGGGTGCATGCCATGTGACCATCTTTTGCACGAAGAAGAGAGTTGTATTCCGTCTCCTTGACAAACAGAGTTCTCCTACTTATACGGAGCAGCGTCGAAGACGACCATGGTGATATCGACGGTTTCTGTAAGGTGCATGTTACGCTCTGGTTACAGCGGGTACCTAGTATTAGTTCGAGACACGAGAAAAGAGATTGCAAGCACGGCACAGACTGAAGTCGTGGCAGATTTTCTTGACATGTTCCCAAATTAGTTTCTAGGGATACCATCGGATCAAGAGATAGAATTCAGCATTGACACCTTTCCGGGCACTACGCTGATATCCAAAGCACCCTACCAATTGACGCCGACAGAGCTGAAGGAACTAAAGGTACAGCTACAAGATCTGCTAGATCGAGGATATATTCACCTTAGTGTCTCTTCATGGGGTGCTTCAGTATTGTTCGTGAAGAAGAATGATGGATTGATGCGTCTATGTATCGACTATCGAGAACTTACCAAGTGCGAAACAAGTACCCATTGTCGAGGATCAACGACTTATTTAATCAATTTCAAGGGTGTAGTACCCCATTTTCGATAGATGGAGGACTATGTAATATGCTTGTGGCGAGTCAGACACGATCGAAAACTTAGATGGCTAGTCTGACTCGATCGCCGAGCTTGGCTTTCGATAACAATTTATGGCATCGAATAAATCAATTTGGACGAATGTTATAAAAATCGATCCAACTAATGGAACAACTTCTGTTAGAATAAGTCCTAGATGCAGCAGGTTGCGTCTCGACGAGTAAGCTCTATATAAGAGTCCCTTCGATGGGACCAGACTGCTGTATAGTTTTTTTGAGTTTTTGCTGCTTGGTTTTGGTGAATGTGTTTTCACATCGATTTCTGTATTCATTTTACGAATTTTGAAACAAAGGATTAAAAAAGGGATTCTAATAAAATATTTGTGCCATTGCAGGAGCTCGCATAACTGAAGCGTGAATGATGCACAGCGCTCCGACCCTCGGCACGATCAAATACTTGGTGGGTGGTTCGGTCCCTTCTTTTCTACTTTTTTCTGCAAATAAAATTCAGTTTGCCTCGAACTTATTCAAATCGACGATGCCAAGTTAAATGCATGCCAAATCACTAAGATCAAGAACTCGGAATAACTGTATCAATTTAGAGTAAACTACTCTGAAAATATAAGTTTCACATCAAAAAGCGAAAAAATAAGGTTCTAGAAAAGGGATAGACTATTTCATGATCTGTAAAATAAAATAAAACGTTGGTTGGGCATATGGTACCTCAGGAAACTTGGTACCTTCGGGACGCCAAATCAGAAGTACGGCTTTGGAGAAAATGAATCATTGCATGAGTTGGAAAAAATGATAATGCTACTCAATACTGTCCATGCTATGCAATTCTGTTTTTATATATTAAACTGTTCATGCATTGGCATGGTCATGGACAACTTGTGCATAAGTTTTGTTTTTCCTCGAAACGGTATTCGGGGCATCAAAACTGAATCGACCTAGGGGAATGAATAATCGTGCTACGGCGCTGATGCGTTGTAGAACTTTCAGCCAGACTCGCAACCTAGACTGAAAGGATCATAATATCTTTGAGATAGTCCCAAGTGGTGTGTAACATCAATGACCGCACATATAAGATAGTAGCATGCTTACCCATTATCTATGTAGGTAGTAAGTAGTATCTTTGTTTTTATGCAGGGACGAGCACGACCGTGGTAAAAATTGTAATAAACTACTATATTTTTACTGTATGCTTTTACTATCCAAAAGAAGGCTATCAATAAGAACCGAATTCATTTAGTTCTAAGTAGAAAAAACTCCAATGCATGCCTACTTTAACAATCATAGTTGGTTTAGACGAGTGGGTTCGTCCTGCTCACTAGTACATTTCCAAGTGTACTAATCTTCCAACCCTATATGTGACGAGAACTCTGGGGGTGCACGGTGCTAAGCCAGAGCTGAAGTTCGGAGAGGCATTTTGAAGATCTGCCTATTTTAAAATATTTCGAAGCCAATTCATCGAAGGCTTTCAATGTATAAAATGGCAAATTTATGAAACGATAAGTGTTAGTTCAGGCAGCTTGTCGATTATTTTCTTTTGTTTCAATCAATATAGCCACAACGGCATATCCAATATAATATGAATTACACTTAGTTGCAAGTTATCAATGAAAGCATATTTCTATTTTACTATACTGCGTGTTCAATTCTCTAAAATTTGTGAAGTTTCAACTTGGTATTTCAAATGATGTATCAAATGTAATGTTGTTGCCTTATACGAGTGCAACTCCACACTCGTACGACATCATGCCCTAGCAAGGACGATCGATTCGGCATAAGTGAAGTGAGATGAATGGTTCTTCGAATCGGGGCATGACAAATAGGTATCAGAGCACAATTAAGTTTCCTTGAATTTTTGAAAAATGTTTCATTTGGAATGTTCATTGCGATTGCTGGATTGAATGCTTGTCGACATGCTGCATGAAATAAAAGTTTCATACAGGTAAGCCCGTAGATATTTTAAAAATACTAACCAGTTTACTTTGTTTTGTAGGAATGACCAAGAAAAGTAAAAAAATCCCGCCACAACAACCAATGCTATGGATAGACAACACTATAATAGATGCTATAGGCATGGACACCGGACGACCGGTTGTGTTACGAGAACTTGCTACAAGTGTGGCGAGATAGGCTATACGAGTCCATTTTGTCCCAAAAATGTTCTAAATCAATACAATCCTCCAAGGAATGTTCAGAACCCTCCGAGGAACGTTCCAAATCAGTATAAAGTGCCTCCACTATAAGGCGCAAATGTGGTGCCAGTGAACCCACAGAATCAACGCCATAGGGTGCAAGGCCGTGTCTACACATTGACTTAGGATGAGGCGTTCGAGTCTGATACTATTGTAAGAGGTATATTACTCTATAAAAATATACATGCTCGAGTACTATTCGATTCGGGTATGACGCATAGTTTTATATCTACTGACTTTGCTAAAAAATAAAATAGCCATGCAATTACTAGATATGAACATTAGCGTTAACACTCCATCGGAAGTCGATATGCCAACAAACTTTATTTGTAGGGATGACCATATTTACATCGGAGGAAGAAATCTATCCTTGGAAGTCGTCGTACTAGACATCAAAGAGTACGATATAATTTTGGCTATGGATTGGTTGGGCGCTAGCCATGCAACGATCGAGTGTGCGGAGAAAAGAGTTGTGTTTCGTCTTCCTAGTGAGACAGAGTTTTCATATTCGTGCGGTACAGTCTCGAAAATGGCCGTGGTGGTATCGACAATTTCAGCGAGGCATATGTTGCGTTTTGGCTGTGCGGGATACTTTGTATCAGTTCGAGATACGATGAAGGATAAGGCAATACAGTGCAGACTGATGTTGTGGTAGATTTTCTTAACATTTTCCCAGACGGGATTTCCAGGATGCCGTCGGATCGAGATATAAAATTCAGCATCGATACCTTCCCGGATACACGACTGATATCAAAGATGCTTTATCGAATGGCTCCAGCAGAACTTAAGGCGCTGAAGGTGCATTTACAAGAGTTGTTAGATCGCAGATTTATTCGTTCTAGCATCTCTCCATGGGAAGCCCCTGTGCTGTTCGTGAAAAATAAGGATGGATCGATACGGCTATGCATTGACTATAGAGAACTCGACAAGGCTAACATGCGGGATAAGTATCCACTACCATAAATTAATGACTTGTTTGACCAACTGCAAGGTGCATCAATATTTTTAAAAATTGATTTTCGTTCAGGCTACCACCAGTTGAAGATCAAACCCGATGACATATCAAAGACTGCCTTCCGCACTCGATACGAGCATTATAAATTCTTAGTCATGCCGTTCGGATTGACGAATGTCTCAGCTGCTTTCATGGATTTTATCAACTGAGTCTTTTGACCCCAAATCAACAAATTTGTTCTTTGATGATATCCTTATCTATTCAAAGAATCAGAAAGAACATGCAAAGCACTTGAAGACGGTGCTGCAGACTCTGCGTGAAAATAAATTATACACAAAACGGAGTAAGTGCGAGTTCTGGATGAGTAGCATGACGTTCCTTGGATACGTTGTCTCTGCTGAAGGTGTCTCGGTGGATCCAAAGAAAATTGAGGCAGTAGTACATTGAAAATGACCTACCTCGGCTAGTGACATTTGAAGTTTTTTGGACTTGGCGGGCTACTACCGGAGATTTGTACGAAGCTTTTCCAAATTAGCGTCGTCTCTGACTCGCCTCACCTAGAAGGGAGTCATGTTCGAATGGAGTGACGATTGTGAATCTAGCTTTCAAGAGTTGAAGCAACGGCTTGTCTCAGCTATAATCTTGCACTTCCAGATAGAATAGAAGGGTTTCAGATATTCAGCGACACATCAAAAATTGGCCTAAGGTGTGTGCTTATGCAGAACGACAAAGTCATCTCCTATAATTTAAGGCAGTTGAAGCAGCACGAGAAGAACTATCTGACACATGATTTAGAATTGGCGGCAATCGTGTTTGCGTTGAAACTCTGGCGACACTATCTCTATGGTGTGGCTTGTAGAATATACACAGATCATAAGAGCATCAAATACTTATTCACCCAACGGGAACTCAATTTGAGGCAGCGACATTGGCTTGAACTAATAAAAGACTACAAGCTGACGATCGAGTATACGCCAGAGAAAGAAAATGTCGTAGCAGACATGCTGAGCAAAATATTTGTGGATCACTGGCCCTAAATAATAAGATACTGCTTGAAGCGACGGGGATCGAACTCAAAATTGAGTATCGATATCTGCACTTGGCTCAGTTGAAGCTTGGCTCGAGCCTGCTTAGCAAAATAAGAACATCATAGAAGGATGATTCATTCCTAAAGAAGATGCATGAGCTGCTTTCAACAGAAAGGGCGACTGACTTTACAGAAGACGGAGACGGGACATTGCGACTAAAAGGAAGGCTCTGCATTCCTAAAACTGCCGAACTCAAAAAAAATTCTGATGGAGGCACATTATGTGAAGTAATCGTTATATCCTGGGAGCACCAAGATGTACAAGGACTTGTGCACAAACTTTTGGTGGCACGGTATAAAGAAAGACATGGCTACTTTTATATCACAGTATATAGAGTTTCAGCAAGTGAAGATGGAACACCAAAGGCCAAGCGAAGAGTTGCAGAACCTCGCTATTCACGAGTGGAAGTAGGACAATATCTTGATGGATTTTATTATAGAATTTTCGAAGACGTCGCAGGGGAATGATGCAATTTGGATCATTGTTGATAGATTGACTAAGTCGGCTCACTTCAACGCAACCAAAGTAGCATGGAGTGTCGATGGTTAGCATAAATTTATATCGACGAGATTGTTCGACTGTACGGGGGTACCAACAACAATAGTTTCGTACAGAGACGGGCTATTCCTATCGCATTTCTGGACGAGCTTGCAAGCTACGATGGGACTAAACTAAATTTTAGTACTGCATACCACCCCTCAGATAGATGGTCAGACGGAGAGGGTGAATCAAATCTTAGAGGATATGTTGCATCTGTATACGATTAATCTGAAGACTAGTTGGGATCGTATATTCTGCTTGCGGAGTTTGTGTATAACAACAATTATCAGTCGAGCATTCCGATGGCTCCATATAAAGCGCTCTACGGAAGAAAGTGTCATTCTCCAATTTGCTGGAACGAAGTCGGAGAGCGACAGGTGCTCGGACAAAAAATAGTGGAGCAGGCCGTCAAAAAGGTCCGCTTGATTCGAGACAGACCTCGTACCGCACAAATTCGACAAAAGAGCTACGCAGATATTCATCGACGATCGCTAGAATTTTTAGTCGAGGACCATGTGTTTTTGAAAGTAACGCCCATGCGTGGTGTGATGCGGTTCAGTGTTAAAGGCAAATTAAGCCCGAGATATGTAGGCCCTTTCGAGATCCTTGAGCGAGTCGCAACTGTTGCTTATCAGATCGCACTACCTTCTGCCTTGGCTGAAGTGCACGATATTTTTCACGTTTTACAACTCCAAAAAATGTGCACGATCCAAATTACGTGGTTAGCTTCGATCAGTTGGAGCTACGTGCGGACTTGTCTTGCTCGGAGGAGCCTATTCAAATTTTGGACCGAAAGGAAAAGACCTTACGAAATCGGTCGATACCTTTGGTTCGCGTGCTTTGGCGAAACCATCCAGTTGAAGAATCGACATGGGAGATGGAGGCAGAGATAAAGGAGAAGTACCCTTCATTGTTTGCCCAACTTAAGGTTCGACCCTCGTTCTTAAGTTTCAGGACAAAACTTTTTCTTAGTAGCATATTATGTAGTGCCCCGTTTTCAATAGACGGCGGACTATGTAACATGCTTGCGGCTAGTCAGGCTCGGTCAGGAACTTGATGTCTAGTCTGACTCGATTGTCAACGTTGGCTTACTATAACAATATGTGGCATCGAATAAATCCATTTGGACGAATGTTATGAGAATCGATCCAACTAATGGAACGACTTCTGTTGGAATAAGTCTTGGATGTAGCAGGCTGCGTCTCGATGAGTGAGCTCTATATAAGAATGCCTTCGACGGGATCAGACTTCTGTATATTTTTGAGTTTTTGCTACTTGGTTTTCATGAATGTATTTTTACGTCAATTTTTGCATTCATTTTATAAATTTCGAAAAGAAGGATTAAAGAAGAGATTCTGATAAAATGTTGGTACCATTATAGGAGCTTGCATAACTGAAGCTTGAACATTGCAAAGCGCTCCAACCCTCGATACGATCAAATACTTGGTAGGTGGTTCGAACCCTTTTTTCTACTCCTTTCCGTAAATGAAATTAAGTTTACCTCGAACTTATTCAAATCGATGATGCCAAGTTAAATGCATGCCAAATCACTAAGATCAAGACTCGGGATAACTGTATCAATTTAGAGTAAACTACTCTAAAAATATAAGTTTTACATCAAAAATCGAAAAAAAGGTTCTGGAAAAGAGAGACTATTTCATGATCTAAAAAAATAAAATAAAATATTTGTTACCGCATATGGTGCCTCGGGAAACTTGGTGCCTACGGCACGCCAAATCAGAAGTACGGCTTTGGAGAAAATGAATCGTTGCATGAGTTGGAAAAAAATGATAATGCTGCTCAACACTGTCCGTGCTATACAATTCTGTTTTCATATATTAAATTGTTCACACATTGGCATGGTCATAGACAACTTGTGCACAAGTTTAGTTTTTCTCGAAACGGTATCCGGGGCATCAGGACCGAATCGACCTAGGGAAAATGAATAATTGTGCTACGACACTGATGCGTTGCAGAACTTTCATCTAGGCTCGCAACCTAGACTGAAAGGATCGTAATGCCGTTGAGAACGTCCCAAGTGGTGTCTAACACCAATGACTGCACATATAAGATAGTAGCATGCTCACCTATTGTCTTATGCTGGTAGTAAGTAGTATCTCTTTTTTTATGCAGGGACAAGCACGACCATGGTAAGAATTATGATAAACTGCTATGTTTTTACTGTATGCTTTTACTATCCAAAAGAAGGCTATCAATATGAACTGAATTCATTTGGTTCTAAATAGAAAGAAAACTTCAATACATGCCTATCTTAACAATTTGAGTCGGTTTAGACGAGTGGGTTTGTCCAGCTCACTAGTGCATTCCTAAGTATACTAATCCTCCAACCCCACAGGTGACGAGAACTCTGGGGGTGCATGGTGCTAAGCAAGAGCTAAAGTTCAGAGAGGCATTTTAAAGCTTTGCCTATTTTGAAGTCAATTCGTCGAAGGCTTTCAATATATAAAAGGGGTGAATGTATGAAATGACAAGTGTTAGTTCAGGCAGCTTGTCGAGTATTTCTTTATTTTAATCAATATAGCCACAATGACATATCCAATATAATATGAATTGGACTTAGTTGTAAGTTATTAATGAAAGCATTTTTCTACATTTCTAAACTGCGTGTTCAATTCTTTAAGATTTGTGAAGTTTTAACTTGGTGTTTCAAATGATGAATAAAATGTAATATTCTTGCCTTGTACGAATGCAACTTCACACTCATACGGCATCATGCCCTAGCGAAGACGATCGATTCGGATTAATCGACGCGATGACGTGTCCGAAGACGTGTCGAAGTCCTCCTTTCAAACTCGATACAGCCACTACGAGTTCCTAGTTATGTCGTTTGGTTTGAAAAATGCTCCCACCATGGTAGAAGCATGGAATTTCAGGCGCATCTAAAAGCCAGAGGTCCTATGCGCCCTAACTCTTATGCTCCAAAAATCAACATGCGCCAGGAAAGCAGAACACTTGGCACATCAGTAAAAACAACAAAGAGATATAAAATAGGCCTTTATTCCATATAAAAGTCGATTACATGTCTAAAACTCTTTTACAAAGGAGAATTCTTTTACAAAGAGAAAGAAAATCCTAAAAGCTACAGCCAGGCGCATCACTTGTCAGTCGCATCATTCTGAGGCCTCATCCAGGCGCATCATCCCATCATATCAGTATAGGCACATCCCCATGCATAGTCAGAGCAAATCACTTCCTTGCCGACGTGTAGGTACTCTAGCAGGAGGAGTGGCTCTTCTAGCCTAACAAAATCGGAGGACGATAGCCCCGATCTGTGGCTCTTCCAGTCTAACAAAAATTAGGGCACGATTGCCCTGATCTTTGGATACAACATGCACCTTCATCCTGTGTTGGGATACGACGATCCCGATATTTGGATGCAATAGGCACTTTTACAGGCTTGTACGAAAAAAAGGCCGATGGTGAATAAACCAACTCGACATATCTTCGTCTTCGGAAGGAGTTCATCGTCAAAGCTTCTGCGAACGAGGGGATCAACAACTCCCCGAGGCAGAGGACCAATCAAGTTTGTCTCCATAAGAGAAAGCCAAGTGAAACGAGTAATCTTCACAAATCTATTTATTTGCTATCGAAAATACGACATGGTTTTTTTGATTGATAAAACTTTGGTATTTCAATTACAAACAAAACAATATACAATATAGGACTTAGACGTAGTCCTAGGAGTATACTTTGTTTTTATCTGGGAACTGTATTGGTAGAAAGAGTAGAAATGCGTTGACTTCGTTGATGATCTGATGACGATCTTGAATTCTCTGAAAGTCTGGGCTGCTTTGGATGCCGGAGCGTTTGGAGGAGAAGTAGACGTTACGTGTCGCTACTTGTCTCTGTATGTAGATATGATGATCTGTGTATGGATGAAGGAATGATCATTCTATTTATATACAACAGACTGGTCTGCTCATGCGCGCATATGTAGGATGTGCCTGTACATGGGAATGCCACGTGGCTGATGCTGTGGGGTGCATGGACGATGTTCCCTGAGTTGAAGCCAAATCTGTTAAACTACACTGTTGGGCTGCGGTAGAGCTAACACGTGACAGTTATGGAAATTCGATTGTTGTTGAGATCTTGGGTGGTTAGAACCCATTCGTGAGTAGAACTGAGTCAGAATGCACGTGGCGTATGTCTGTGACTCAAAGATCTCTGATTTTATGGAAGATGATCTGTCAGGATGCGCCAAGGATTAAGCGCATGGAGGGCGACTTGTTCTACGATAGACCAGCCTGGGTGCATGGCTTCTGAGGCGCAGGCTGAGTTTTGGGCGCATAGCTGTAGAGGCGCATGCAAAGACTTAGCTTCTGTCTTTTAGGATCATGAGCGAGTTGGGGGTGCATGACTTTTGAGGTGCATGTGAACTTCTAGGCGCATGGTTGCGGGGGCACATGCGAATGATCGGTCGACCACGTGGCAAGGACAGCTGTAGCCGACAAAAAAAAGCAAATAATGATGCTGACGTCAACGGCTCTTTATTTCTTGCAAAAGTTGCCGATTGGTCATTCTTTAGGGGATGTGCTGCCAACTCTGTCACATAGCATTAAATGCTTGATGGGTGACGAGTTTTAATAGGCACATCAGCTCATGCTACGCTAGGCGCATGGGTCGATATCCCATCGGTACAGAGGGCATGGTGCTGACGGTGCATAGCCACATGACACAGCCTCATTAGTCTGCCTGTTGAGTTTTTCGAGGCATTAATGGCTATTTTGACTTGGCAGAATATGAAGAGACAGATTCATCGTCATTAATGTAAATTCATTACACAGAATATGAGGAGACTGCCACTTGGCGCATGGGCGAGGGTTGCCCCGACCTATAAATAGCTTTTGTGAAGATTACTCGTTTCACGTAGCTTTCTCTCATGGAGATGAACTTGATCGGTCCCATGTCACGACGAGTTATTGATCCCCTCGTTCACAGAAGCTTTGATGACGAACTCCTTCTGAAGACGAAGATGTGCCGAGTTGGTTTATTCACCATCGGCCATGTTTTCGTCCAAGCCTGTGAAAGTGCCTGTTGCATCCAAATATTGGGATCGTCGTGTCCCAACACAGGCTGAAGGTGCTTGTTGCATCCAATGATCGGGCCAGTCGTGCCCCGATTTTTGTTAGGCTGGAAGAGCTGCAGATCGGGGCTATCGTGCCCCGATTTTGTTAGTCTAGAAGAGCCACTCCTGCTAGAGTGCCCGCACGTCGGCAAGGAAGTGATTTCCTCTGACTATGTACGGGGATGCGTTGTAAGCCCCCTGAATTTAGGGCTTCTTTTTTTAAATTTATAAATCAATTATTTTGAATAAATATTATTATTTGATTATTATTTGATTAAATGCTCTTTACCATGACTTGGACTTCTGGAGCGTCAGAGATGCCAATCTCTGGAAACTCTCTTCATCAGTGTGTAGTAGACAAGATTACCTTCATGTTGATATATCATGTCCCATCCAAACTTGTTTTCTTGTACTCTTTTTGCTTCACACAACTTCAGGTCAATTTAGACCATTTGATCATTATATAATTATTAATTGATTTTTCCACTTTTATCTTTGATCATCATATGCACGTTACCGTGACTTTTAATTTAGGAGCACAATATTTTTTTGAAACCAACTTCTCATGTATGACCTACTCGAGATGCCCTACACCCATGACCTTCGTGTCCCACTCAAACACACCATCTTGTGCTTTATTTGCTTCGTGCAACTTTTGTGTCATATTTAGGCCAATTAATTATCCAACGTAGAATGTGACCTGATTTCCAATTTAATTTCGGGACCCGACATCGACCCAAACCTGTCAGCCCAAAATATGGATATGGCCCACACGAAGCCTACTACCCACATGACACTTGTGTCCCATTTATTTGAGCCCCTACATGTTACTTATTTATCCATGATCATAAACACCTATATTAATTCAACTATTGTACCATGTCCGATTTTGACCCGACCCGGCTCAACCAAACCCAATCCAAACTTTATGTTGCCCCCTCATGAATATCTCCACACTCATTTTTCTGCAAATATTAAATACCTAGTTTATCTATTTTAAATATTCATTGGACAACCCCTTTTATTTAATTTTCTAAGGATGACCTATTTTTACTACATTTAATCCAAGCCTTCATTCCACTCCTATTCAATCCCAACCACCCATTACTAGCACTCACTCACACAACCTCCCCCTATGGCCGGCCCTAATTCCCACAAATAATTCTCTTCCCTCTCATTTTCTTAACAACACACACACACATACTTTTTCTCTCTCCCACTCATTAATAATCCTCTCTCCCTCTATAATTTTTTTAACAGCCCCGTGCCATGGCCGACTGTGCTCACAACCACCACCCTCCCCTTAGCTCAGCCACTTCTCCTCCTTCCTAGGCCGGACTCCATCTTTCTCCTCCATCTCCTCCTCCTACTCTCCATCAACACTACTCCACCACCATCATCTACATCATTTATCACCATCATCATCTAACACCACCACACCCTCACCCGTACCACCACAACCACCACACGCTACCACAGCCGTCGGCCACTGCTGGGTAGCCGTCATCGCCGTCATGCCAGGCCAGCGCAGCCACGCAGCAGCAGCAGCCAGCAGCGCGCGTAACAGCAGCGACGCAGCAGCTGCCCGCGCGCGCACGGGCCACCGCGCGCCGTCGTGCGCCGCCGTGCGCCGCGTGGCCGGTCGCACCCCCTTCGGCAAACCTGGGCACACCTTTCCATGGCGGCCACCGTCCTCCGGGATGCGCCGTCTAGGCGATTTGTGCATTTTGTACGGGTTTCCGTCGTGACGCGCTCGGAATGGATCCGAAAATGGTGTCTTGTCATAGCAACTTCACACGCATTTTTGAAAAATTCGATCATTGGATAGACGATTTCTTTGCTCCGTCTTAATATCGGTATATAGCTCTTCACTCCCCTCAATTTTTGTCCGTTAATTTTATCGTTTGATACATCAAAACCGACCATAAAGTTGACGCTTAAAATTGTATTATTTTTGGACAGTTTTGTGGAGCCAACTTCGTCCGTTCGTATCTCCTCCATCGCAGTCCGTCTGGCGTGCCAGTGGTTCCTATGCGTAGCTGGTATAACCCTCTTCCTGCCCCTTAACTTTTGTTTCATTGTGAGCACGTTTGATTGGTTGAATTCGACGCCAAAGTTGGCCGTCCGAATTCGTAATTCCAAATTGTTAAATTTTATTTTTGAACCCGGGACTCCGGATTCAACTTCTGACACCACTAGTAGACTCGTGGCGTCGTTCTAGTACGTTTTCATTTAAATATTGTTATATTTGGAGGACGTGGGCCCTGGCACGCATTTTGGTACAAGCGGGCCCCACAGTCCGGGTCAACGGGACTTTTTGACGCCAGCTCATCGGAATCCAATTTCGGATATACTGTTGAGTTTATATCATCATTTGGAATCGTTGACATATAATTTGATAGGTTTTAGTGGACATTGGTTCTGGCACGTATTTTGGTGCTAGTCGGATACCAATATCCGGGTCAACGGGTCATTTTGAGATCGACTCATCGAAATCCAATTCTGGACATGCCGTTGAGTTGTATCGTCATTCTAGTCTCGTTGACATATAATTTGCTGAGTTTTGAGGACATTGGCTCTGACACACTTTTTTGTGCAAATCAGAATTTCAACGTCCTGGTCAACGGACCAATTTGAGATCGGGTCAACGGAATCCAATTCTGGATATACCGTTGGGTTCGTATCGTCATTCTGGATTCATGGACATATAATTTGTTAGGTTTAGTGGACTAGTATTCTTGTACGTTTTTCGGTGCAAAGCGGGTCCGACACGGACACCGTTTGACCCAAATTACCTTTTTGCCCCTGTGTCCAAATTGAACTTATGGATAGGCTATCCTAGCTGAATTGACCATTTTGGACACGTTGGTGATATTTGTTTCATCATCCGACAATGTTTGTAGATATTTCTCTGTGTATTAACCTTTTATTATAATTAATTCTTAATAAGTTCGTATTTCAGAATTAGTACAACGAAACTTAGATCAGTCGATTCCAGTGATCTCACATCGCTGAAATTGGCAAGATGATCATGTGGATCACTGTGATAAGATTATTAATCTTACCATTGATTATCTTATCTCGATTTGCGTGTCGTAGGTTACGATGTACGAATAACGAGCTACAACTTGATATTTTAATTCTTAGATTAGAGTTGATCCTGTTTGACCAAGATATATGGTATCTTGGTAGGTAATATTAGGAATAATATGCTTAGGCTAGTTTTGACCTCGGTTGACCAAGTTTGACTGCTTGACCAAAAGTCAACTATCAGTCAACACTTGGCCTAGAAATGTCTAGAACTTGACCAGAGTTGACCAGTTGACCAAAAGTCAACTGTTAGTCAACATTAGCCTTGTTTGACCTAGTGTCACGACCCGCACCCTGATTAGGGACACGAGTACGTGGTTACATCCAGCCTACGCCGCAGAATCGACGGTAGAACGCTGTATAGGTCATCTATATATACTACAACTAGACAATATAAGGGTACCTGTCATCTTCGTACGGAGGAATATATATGGCATAAATCAATCACAAAAACAAAACTAAGATATATAGTACGGAAAGAAAATATGATAGATGTGAAAACAGGAAATGAGTTCAACATCCAACACAGCAGGAGAGAAATAAACAACAACACAGAGTCACAAATATATAACTATAAGCTACTACAGTCTAAATAAAAGCTGGATCGCAGTCCAGGCAAACCTAACTAAGCTATACTACTCTGGGTATGTAAAGTCTAGTGGCTCAATTAACAGGCCACAGTCCTGGCCTAAGTCTTTGTGAAACTCGTATCCTGCATTAATTAGATTAATTTTATTTTTGTTAATTATTAAAATTTTCTTTGTCACAATGGATATAAATATTTGTTAAACTAGATTAATATCATATTTAGTATTATTATTATTAGTAGTTCGAAACTATTTTCCAAAAATAATAAAGTTGGATTTTTGGTTGTTGACCAGACCCGTGCCCGGACCAGTTCCCGAAACCCAGACCCGGTCCTAACCTATTCTTTTGAATTCTGATTCTACTTGTTAAAAAAAATATATATTCTTTTACTTTCTGGAGCTGGTCCAAGTTGGACCAGATCTCTTTTTCCCCTCACCCCACGTTCTCCCTTCCCCTCACTTCTCTCTCCCTACAATCACTCACGCCACACCCAAAGCTCCCATTCTTCCTTCTTTAAACACACACACCATCCCCACTACTCACAACTCCATTACTCTCTCTCTCTCTTTTCTCCAGAAGAGAAAACCCACCACCACCACTTCACTCTCCCCTCTTTCACCTTCTCTCCAGAGAATTTCTCTCCCAAACCCTCCCATCGCCGCGCCCCGGACCCCCGATCCAGTCCCTTCCCGGCCAACCGCGGCGTCTCCAGCACCGGACCCAACACGCGCCCCTGCGCGCGTCTTCCAGCGCGCGCCCGACCCCCGCGCCTCCTCCGGCCATTTTAACGGCCGCCGCGACCTCCCGGCCGCCCCCAGCCGGCGCCGACCCGCGCGCCTCCCCGGTTCCCGGCCGCGCCACTAGCCTCCCGTGCCCCACGCGCTGTTCTTTCCGGCGCCCCGTTGCCCGGCCAGCACCCACTCCGGTGCACCCAGCCCATCCAGAGCCTTGCTCGGCTACGTGCCCTAGCGTCGCCACCCCGAGCCCGTGCTCTGCTGTTCTGGACAGCCCCTGCCTAGCGCTGTCCACGGGATTTTGAGTTCGTCTTCGCGGAATTCGCGCGTCCCGAGTCCGAGGCAACCCTTCGGATTCAGTCGTTTTGGGTAATTTCTGGTTAATCATAGTAGTTCGTCCCTCCCCGTGTCAGTGATGAGATTGGTCCACGAATCTCCTTCGGGAATTCGATTTTTGGGTTACATTTGTTTCCGGGATTTTTCGAGAGACTTTCGGGAAGCCTCTGTCAGTTTGGTTTGTTTTCTGAAACATTCGGAAATGAATTTCTGGATAATTTGGTTTTCAGATTTGTGCTGTGATTGTTTCCTGGGTTGATTTTGGATCTCCGAATACGTTTCGGATTTTCCGAATACTTCCGAAACGTTTCTGTGAATATATTTTTATACAAAATTGGTTATGGAATTTAATTCATGGGTTTCCCTGGTTTGGGATTTATACTGGATATTATGGCACACTTTTCCAGTTTTTGGGTTGACCAAAAATAGAGGAAATGCTGCCCGGATTTTCCATAAAATTTAATTATAATTTTAAAATGATTTTAAAATGGTTTTCGGAAAATATTAATATTTTGGATTTTGGGCGACGACCGTATTGGTCAATGGGCCCTGGCTAAGTGCAAACGAAACCGGCTTCGTCCGGACGTTGAGGCATTAGCCTATATGACGACTGGACCATATCAGAGACTCATTAATAATTTAATTTATTTTTTTATTGTTATTTAGTTTATTCATAATTAATCGTATGGAGGTTTTGGAACTAACAACTGTTTCGTCTTATTTCAATTTTTGTAAATAAATTGTAATGGGCATAAGCCCAGCTTTTCTATTTTTTTTCTGTGGTCTGTATGTTTGTAGCGTAGGTTTTCTGTCCTTTTCTGGTTTTTGCTGATTTTTAGCGTACGCGTAAATCAAAAATAAATATTATTTTGAATAGAAAATTAATAAAGTTTTCTCACATTAAAATTTACAAGTTTTAATATTTAACAACGATCATGTTTTTCTCATTAAATAAGAAATTTAGTTTTATATGTATAATTACGAAAATACAAAGTTTTAATCAATTAAATTGAAAACTACGAGTTTTTCCAAAATACAAGTTTAAATGATCTTTCTCTCGTTCTTAAATTATAACGCACCGATAAACGCATTTTGGTTCGTGTTTAATAAATAAAGATTAAAATTGATTAGGACACAATTAGAGATTTCAACTAGCATAGTTAGCTTGGTAACCCTGGATTCTGAGTCAACTTCTCGAATGTAGGATTTCGAGGACGAGTCTAAATTCCATCTCGAAGTCTTCAACCTTTCCAATCCAGTCCATTTTGAGGCAAGTACATTTGTGTTAGTTTACAGTTATTTTAATAATCGCTTTACTGCAAGTTTAAACTACGATGCAACACGAAACTCTCTCTCAGAGCACTGACTGATTGACTGTTGGGTACTTGGGGAATAGTGTAATGTTTATGACCACATCCAACTGATAACTTAGAACTGTATTAGCTTACCCCTCTTACACACGGGGATAAGCCATATCGTATCAATAGGATACTACTGTACAACCCAAGCCGGTCATATTCATTGCCTATTCAAATCACACTGTTTAACTGCTAAAAAACTGTTTATTTCAAATTGTTTAAAAGTGCATGATTCTATTATTATTTTAACTGTTCAAATTAGCATAAATTGTACTTTGCTCCTACTTGACTGGAGATACATTTTTAGGGGATATTGAGGATGCTGAGCTGTTAATCAGCAGTTATTACGACCCGGTTCTGTACCCAGTGGTGCTGCCAGAGTCCCCTTTGGAGGACGCAGGGACTGAGGCCGATGAGCCGACAGTTTAGCTAGATTTTCTTTTTTCCAGTTTTGTTGTCTATTTGAAAAATTCTGTTTATTTGAATTCAGTATTTATTTCAGTACTTTTAAATTCCAGTTGTATTTATTTCAAAAGTTTAATAAAGTTTTTAATTCCCGAATAATGAGTTGTGACAAATATAGATGTTGTTGTGGTTACCTGCTAACGGAACAACTTACTGCCGCCGTCTCAACAACGGTGCAGGCTGGGCATGATCCGGTTCGACCTAATTATTTGGGATCAGGTCGTGACAGTCTCCATCTGTCCCGACCCCATAGTAGGTCGAGTAGTCTGCCTCAGAAACATCTATAATATATCAACGGTATCCTGTCAGAAAAATGATGAAGTACAAACACTAACAGTAGTTCCATATGAATTGACAAATTCTATAAGAGACAGTATAATGAAATACAAGACAAATATATGGGATGACTTGGGAGCCATTCGAAAGTCGAGCTACAACCCGTAAACCAAACAAGGACCGGGGTTGTAACCCTTCTCCCGAACAGAACCTAGCCTCCAATCAAGGTATAGCATAAGAGCATGTAGAACATGTAAATACAAGACAAAATCAACAGAAAATATATAATCGGATGTGAGTACTGAATAGGACGACAATATATAGGATGACTTGGAAACTATTCGGAAGCCGAGTTACAACCCTTAAACTAAACAAGAATCGGGGTTGTAACCCTTCTCCCGAACAGAACTTAGTCTCCTATGATAAATAAATATAAAATGTGCCTTGAATTATTAGTGCGTTATGTGATCGGCTTGGGAAACATGATCAGACTTTTCATCTGACCGGCTATGAACAAGTGTACAACGGAGCAGGATAATGCCGGCCACCATGGAAAGTTATAAATAAGTGGGGTCAGGCTTTACCCGTCGTGAGCGAGGGTATAGCTATGCACAAGAACAAGTACAAGTGTGAAGAACAGTAGGAATTTTGATCACACAACCACTAATAACTCCCCATCCCCGAATAGTATAAAGGATCCGGACATGACACATCATGACACGGGATTTCGTAAGAGGGTAGCAAGTCCCCTTAGGAATCAGTGTCTATACAAGTACAGGGAACAAGACAGGAAATGTACCAATATACCAAGTAATCCAGGAACGACATCTCATGTCATGATCAAACATATACTAGTCCGTGAACTATCGTGTCTGGAAATCAAGTACGACACTACAATTGAATCGGATATAGCAGATATCAAGACAATAAAAACTATCAGTAAATGTACTCGTCTGTGGTCCTGAGATGATAAGGTGAACAGACGCTCAGAGTAATCACAGACCTAAAGATAAGATACTATAAGTCAAACAGGGTTTAATAATGAAAGGAATGCTAATCTAGTCATGATATGCAAGTCTAAGTCAAAACTATGTCAAACTAAGTCACACCAAGCTAAACTAGGTCATACTAGGTCATACTGAGCCAAACTAGGTCACACTAGGACAACCAAGGTCAAACAAGGTCACAGGAAGTCTATCCAAGTTAAACTAGGTCAATCTGGGTCAAGGGTTGACTTACAATTAACTTTTGGTCAAAAAATCAACTCTGGTCAACATTGAGTCAACCTTGGGTCAACCCTAGGTCAAACTAGTCAAATGTTGACTAACAGTTGACTTTCAGTCAACTGGTCAACTCTGGTTTGGTTTTGGGTCGATTCTAGTCATTATTAGTCTAAGTTTGACTTTCGATTGACTTTCGTTGACTTTTGGTCAAAACGGTCAACCGAGGTCAAAACTAGTCTAAGGGCACTAATCCTAACCATTACCAACCAAGTGAACCTATATCTAGGCACATCTTAAACTATCTAACTCAAAACTTACAATTACCCTATTACCTTAACTTACCTTTACCAAGGTAATTTCCATTACCTTGCCCCAATACAACGGTAACACATCTATACCTTGGAATACTAACCTGGGCTTCTTAGGGTAGCTAGACACTAACCTATCTAAATATTACCAACCATAAATTTCTACTATCTTGGACATCAAAACTATCTTTTCTAATATGTTACTTTCCTAGACATTACCTTAAGGTAATCTTGTGATATCAAGATACCACATCTAACATAACCTATTCTTCTAAACCACACTCACTCTCCCTTACAAACATCATCTATCTAACTCCCATATAACTTAGAATGCTACTTCTAAAATAACTCTCAAAAATCAACTCAAACATCTACCACAAACCCCTATTGTATCTTAACATGACATATAACATAACATAACCAACCTTATTTTCTACCACTAGAAACACTACCCCACTAACCATCTAACACACTAAAAACACTCTCTAACTTAGGGGTTTTATAGTACTAAATGTGGTTGACAAGTGGGGGTAGGCATTTGGGGCTAAGGTGGGTCAAAAGGGGATGTTTCGGGGCCACAAAAATCCCAAAAAACCATCCTGTACTGCTTCATGCTTACTGCTTTTTCCTGCTTACTACTTTTTCCTGCTGCTTTCCTGCTCATTATCTCACTCTCTAACCATCTATCCATACACACAAATAAATATATGTGCACAATCCACACACACACACACACACACACACCACACATATATATATATATATTTTATATATATATATATATATATATATATATATATATATATATATATATATATATATATATATGAGAGTGAATATATATATATATAATATATATATATATATATATATATATATATATATATATATATATCTATATATTGAGAGTGAATATATATATATATATATATATATATATATATATATATATATATATATATATATATATATTGAGAGTGAATATATATATATATATATATAATATATATATATATATATATATATATATATATTCACTCTCAATATATATATATATTCACTCTCAATATATATATATATATATATATATATATATATATATATATATATATATATATATATATATATGAGATTATAAGATACATGAATAAATATGTAAGGACACTCAAGAACAACATTTAAAACATCAAAAATCTGAGATTAAACATTTAATAAATCATTCAAACATAAAAACAAACACAAAGTGTGTCCAAATTTGGAGATTTCCCACATGGACACAAAGAACAACAATGACACTCCTAAATGTCTCCAAATGGACACAAAATGGACACAAATGGAGACACAACCATGGGGTTATTCCTATGGGTTCAAAATAATCCTATATGCATGTAGGAGTGGATTAGAGTGGAGATTATACCTTCCGGGAGATTAAAACCAAATAAACTCCTTCCGATACGACACCGACACGAAGAGATCTCCAAATGGACACGAACCAAGGCCAAATCCTCCCAAACTTGGCTAGCACCCTCTCTTCATGGAGTAGAGAAAAAATAAAGAAGATTTGGTGGAAAAAGGGATTGATTTGGAGATAAAATCAATGGTAGTTTCTCTCAAAATTTGGGAAAGAACAAGAGAGAGAAATATGTGGATAAAAATAAAATGAGGGAAGTGACTCACCCCTCCTATTGTGGCCGGCCAAGAATGGCTTGGTGTCCCTATTAGCAAATGTAAAAAATGCCCCCATTTGTCTCTTATTGAATTAATTAAGAAAATGTTTGAGGAGAAAACTTAGGGAGAATGTCATGCCACAGGAATAATAGATTTAGTGCAGGCACGAGCTTGAAGAGAAATAGCTGCAGTCGAATGGCGAAGGGAGCCACCCTTTCTCGACCGGGGCTGACCCATGGACATGGGGGCTTTTCTGGCATAGTCGTTGAGGTTGCAAGCCGTTTCCCTTTCCACTATCTCACCACCATCGTCCAACCATCGCAAAAGATGGCCGAAGTATGGACAAGAGACACGTGAGGATGGGGGAAAGGAGGCACCACCACACGTGGTTGCCTCGCTGAGGAATACGCTGACGGAGGAGGAAGATGGAGGGGGCGCACGGGAGGTAGGGGCAGCAGCGGAGGAGGAGTTGGCGGGAGGACATGCCGAATGAGAAGGAGGATAGGGGCAGAAGGGACACATAGGAGAGAGGGTAACGCACGTCGAGGGGGTCGGGGGGCGCAGGGCTTCCATGCGCAGCTGCTGCTGCCGCATATTTTTTTTTTGAGGTGTCCTTTTTTTTTTCAGGCCGACGACAACGCGAAGGGGGATTCAAACTGTGCACATCCCCACGGGACCTCCCTGTTGTACCCAGTGGGCTACATCACCATGTATTTTTTTCTTTTTTTTTTGTGATGTCCGACGATACGCACGAAAACTTTGTGTATGCTGTATTACATACCTTTGGACCTACTACCCCCCAACTTCCACCATTATTATAAATGGTATGAATAATACACCACGTGGCTCGATCCATTGATCTTATATACTAGTCTTGATTATATATATATATATATATATATATATATATATATATATATATATATATATATATATATATATATATATATATATATAGAAAGAGAGAGAGAGGGGAGGGATCCACATCCTGATTTTTTGCATCCCAAAATATCTCCATGTTATCCACCATTGGATATTGTTTAAGTCATCTAATCTTAACCATTGATTTGAATGGTTCAAATAAACGGTTAAGATTAGATGATTTAAACAACATCCCTCGGTTGTTAACATGATGATGCTTGGGGATGCAGATCCCTCCTCATATATATATATATATATATATATATATATATATATATATATATATATATATATATATATATATATATATACAGGACCGGTTTTGAGGGAGTGCAATGGTGCGACCGCACTAAGCCTCTCAAATTCGTAGTCCTCCAATTTTTTTATATATGTATATGTTTTATGTATTCTAAACTAACTTATGGATAAATAATTAAAAAATCCAAAATTGTCAAACTTATGAATACATAATTTAAAAATTATGAATAAGTTAAACATGTATATGTATATTTATTATGTATATTATAATACTAAACTAACTTATGAATAACTAATTTATGCATTCATTGCCCTTCCTTATGTATACTAAGCTAATCAAGTGGGAATTCTCTCAATTAACTAAGGCTATATCTATTTCCAATTAGGGAATCAATTAACAAAGGCTTTCACTATTTCCAATTAAGAAATTAAGTCAAAGATTCTCTCAATTTCATTCAATACTATTCAAAATCATTACAAATGCTAAGACTTAATAGAAAAATCCTAAGACATATAAGATTCAAACAAAATTCTATGAATCCTTGACTTTATCGACTTCTTCAAAAAACGCCCAAAAATCCCAACTCTCTACTCCTTCAAAAAACGTCCATAGATCCCAAACCACCTCGTTTCCAATCCAGAATGCTTCGCCAATACCCCACGAGCACCCAGAAACCCTAGAGCCGTCGACGATCCCGCTCATAAACCGCAGTCAGAAGGCTATGCACAAAGAAGACTATTGCACAGAATAAGCTTGGGTTTTTAGAAAGTTCATGCGAGCAGATCTCCACACTCGTTCAATATTGAAATCCCAAAACAATTGTATACGATCTCCTACAACTCTAATATAATCTTATAAAATTTTGCAGGTTAATTTGAGCTATAAAAAGAATAAATCATTAGCCAAAGTAGGCCTCCCAAAATTGTAATTTTATCTAAAAACTTGTCGAACAAGGGTTGTGCCAACAAATCGATCGGACCACCCCGACTCGAACTGTTGCATCGAAACACGCATATGGTATTTCTCGAGTGTGGAACTTGATGGAATTAAAATTTGTTGCACGAGTGCAACGTCCGTCGAAAATTATTGTATCAAGGATATTATTCTAAAAATATTGGTTGCTCAAAATATCGAGGTTCAAAATTATTGTAAAAAGGATTTTGTAAAACACAATACACACGCAGTAACACGCCAAGGATTTTTCTAAAAAAATTCTTCCAAAATTATTGGTTGCTCAAAATACTAAATTCAATCCTCAAAGCTCTACGTAGGAAAGTGCATGGACAAGGTTTTAGGAAGAGTGCAGAAGAAGAAAACGAGGTGTTAAGTTAGTGAATAATATCAAAACCTGTACAGGATAATCCACTATATATACTCCCTACAATTAAACCTTATTTTCACATCTCTACTCCCAGCCATTTTCTCTATCCCTCTCCTTCTTAGAGAGTGTTCTCGCTATTTATCGTATTTATTTTTATTTGGTTAAACTATTCTAGTGGCATTCTAATTATAGCATTTAAATTTTTTTTTTTGTATCTTAATTTTTCACTGCTTAATTTTCACAATTTCAAACAATTATTATTTTGATACGCATCTCATTAATTTTTTTTATCATTAAAAGTTGTATTTGTTGTTTGATAATATATTAATTTTATAATTAATGAATAATAATATTGTTTTATTTATCATAAACTTTTTTTTTTTTTTTTTTGAAATCCCACGCACACACACAATTGGGGGACTCGAACCTTGTCGGTCCCTCCGGGTGTCCGCTCTAATACCACTAGGCTAGAGAGCTCGGACTCATAAACTTTTATTTGTAAATCAATTTTGACGAAAGACACTTGAAAAGAACGATTATGAAGTTGATATGTTAAAATTGGACAGTGAAAAATTAAGATATCAAAAATATCAACTCCTATATCACTTAGAATAATTTAATATTTTTTCTTCAGATAAATAAGGACATGATATACACACTCCTAGATAGATACAATATAGCACGGATAAAGATACAAACTAGAGTGGACAACATATATAGCTTCGTTCTTTATCAGTTCTGAGGTTTCCTGTTTAGATTTGGCCCAAAGACGAATGCAGCGTGGGGATCTGCTGTTCTCCCTTGGTGTGTTGGCCCACTCCCACCATGTCATCTTGCTGGCCAGACAATAGGGTCACTCCATGTCAGCTAGCAGACTCTCAGGGCCATGTGTGTGGGGATGCATGGATCCCAAAACCCTGCCACTGTATGTACTCAGAGTCGTTCATAAGATAAGTCATACAAGACATCGAGTTTGGATAACCCCCATCGTTAGGGGCAAGAAGAACAACTCGAAATCCGAGCTCCACGCTGTCGTCAGAATCAGAGACAGCTGGCATCTTAGTGTTTGTCAAAAATTATTGCAGCTTGTTTTAGTTTTATATAATTTTTTTTCTTCTAAAAGTCAAGGAACATTGGACAACTAAATTTTAGCTCTGTATAGGACAACCCAACTTGCTGGGCCGGTCCTGTATGCACTAGCTCGTCAAGTGGAGGAGAATCAAGCTCACGATGAGTCCAGCTCACTCAATAATTGTATAGGTTTAATTTCCAAGACGACGATAGTTTCTAACTGTCAGATTTTTTTTTTGTCTCAAGTCTCACTAGATAGGCACATGATTTTTTCCGGATAGATACGAGCATCTAAGTTGATGGATGTTGCAGCACCAATTAACTAAGATTCTTACGTACGTGTAGCCGACGGATTCATCCTAGGATGGAATCTTGATGGTGAAACATATAGAGTTGGTCGGATGCACGGTCCTTTAATTCGTAAGTCGTAACCTATCTTGCATGTGGTGTCAACTTCTTCTTCTTCTTCTTCTTCTTCTTCTAGCATCAATCCTTGTGATCTTGGAAATTAAATACTGTTACAATGTTTGAGCTAGGTTCTACCCAGAAGTGATGGTACTCGATCGAGCAAGCAGTCGCGCTACTCGCGGCTAGTCGGCATCCCCTGGATTCTTATATGATATGCTAGCTGTTCCGGCAGTCGCTGGCCGCGGCTGCGGCATCATTTGGATTCTCGTGGACTGAGCAGTGAGTCAGAATCTGCTCTAGAATGTGAATCCTGATGATGTTGCAGTCACGGCCAGGGACTATATATGCACTCTGGATCGCCAAGGACAGAACAAAAAATTCGAGCTGGCATCTTCTTCTTTTTTTCTTTTTTTTTATCAATCTCACCAATTGATTAATTCCCTTTCCAAATTAAGTTTCTGTCCAGTTGACGGAGGAAGTCGATGGTCACGGCAGTAAGCGGCAGTAAGCCACTATTAACCACCGGCCGGGTTGGCATCGTCAAGACCCAGCAACAGGTATATCGATGCGCAATTCTGATGATGCTCTGCTGTGGTGTTTTTTTTTTCATGGAAAATATTTACATCCCAAAATTTCCACCGATTGTAGTGTGTGATAGCTTATATTTTTCATAAAATTATTTTCTAAAAAACTATTATTTTTCGTATATGTCCAACCCATATGAAAACACTATTTACATGAAAAATAACTATTTTTCCTATTTTTCAAGAAAAACAATTATAACAATCAAATACTCAAATTAAATCTTTCATAAGAAAATGTCAAAATTCTATGAAATTTTTTCTAATAAAATAGTTACTTTGAATTAATTTATTTTTCACATATTTTCTACCTTACCATCTAGGGGGTGGGCACGGGTCGGACCGAGCCCAAATTTTATGGATCCGGACGGGACCCGTTAATTAGCGGGGCAGGACGGGACGGGTCCAAAAAATATTGGAACCGGAACGGACTTGATCCGTTCAAAATGGGTCCGAACCGGACCGACCCGTGGGTCCAAATGGGTCCCAAAAAAGTTTTTAAAATTATAGAATAGTAAATATTTACATATGTTCTATTATCTATAAGAACAAAACGAGTATTATGTCTTCCCAAAATTTCTAGAATTTGTTTACTAAACAATAACATGTTCTATTATCTATAAACTATAATAGCAAAAAAAATTCCAAAATTGTTAAAAAAAAAAAATACATACCCCTAGAAACGGGTCGGTCCGGGGTCCCGTTTATTTTGAAAATAGGACATGTCCCACCCCGTTAGTGTCACACAACCCGCCCTGATCCGTCCCGTTTAAATTCCAAAATTTAGGAACCGACTTGTTTGGACATTTTACGGTTCAGATCGGATCGGAAACGCAGGTCTTGGAATCGTATGCCCACCCCTATTACCATCAAACACACCTTTACTTGCTTGGATATATGCCTTGCATTTAATTGTTGGAAATAATCTAAAAAATTGAATGAATATTTTTGTCTATTGGAATAGATATGTCCAAGTTGTAATAGTTGTATCTATTAGAAAATGTGTGTTACTTCCAAACAATGTGTCGACCTACATTTTGTGTCTCTTCGTCATTCATAAAAATATAGTTCTATGAGGGTTTGATTCATTCAATTTAAAATTCATTCACATAATCAAGCATTCGGTCCAAGAGAGAAGGTCTACCATTATTGCTTCGTCCATGTAGTTCTACTATATAAGCGCTGATCGGAGGAGAAATACCGTTGTATCCTGGGAGACTAAATTGCTACTAAACCGTAAGCACCTGTACGTGACGAATGTTGTCTTAAGAACATTGAACCAAGTTCAAGTCTCGATCTCGATCAGATTATTTATTTATTTATTTTATTTACATTCTATTTTTATTTTTTAATTCCCATTTCAAATGTTAAAACTAGCATATATTCTCAATATTATTTTAACTACTAAATGCCCACAATTTTAGTATGGAATGTAAAAATTTAAGATATATCCTCACTTTTAAAAAAAAAAATTTGTTTTATATAGGAGTAGGAATATTTGTTAGATAAAAAAATAGTGAAGATATACTAGTTTTAACATTTGGAATAGAGATATTTGCTAAATTATCCGATTAGTTATTGCTTTTGTTCGATAAATTGATTGTGTCATTATATATAACATATTGTTCCAACATTTGGAAGAAGAGGGGTTGTCCTGCATACGGACAGATGAACAATACTATTTGTCCGTCCAATTTTTTTTTTTTTTTTTCCTTATATGACAACTTCTATGTTATTTAGCATGGCAGCGCTTACATGACAAATAACAAGTAAAATTTTAAAATTTTAAATTAAAATTAAAATAAATATTAACATTAACATTAAAGGTTAAAATTAAAATTAGAATTAACATTAACATTAGGGTTAACGTTAAAATTTAATTAAAATTAAGATTAAGATTCAACATTAAAATTAAAATTAAAATTAAAAAATGGATAATTAATTTTTTGAGTTAGAACTTGTCATGTCAGATACCACGTCAACTGTCACATACGGAGAAATAGTTTGAACGAATATTTTGGAGGTACGAATAACATTACTGAATATATATATATATATATATATATATATATATATATATATATATATATATATATATATAATAGTTGCCTATCCAAATTATTAATTTGATATAACATTTTTTAATATTGAAAAATAGTAAACAAAAGATTACAACTGTGTATTAGCCACACTACATATCAGGCCGTACTCTAAGGCCATCTCCAATGGGGTTTCTATCTCCCCTGTTTCTATGCTAGAAATTAATTTGAGAAAAACTTCTTCCAATAAAGATTTTATCACAACTTCTATCATATGTGACTGTGACGTAGGATGAAAAACTTTTATGAGAATTTCTACATGTAGAAACCCTTATAGCATCTCTCTCTCTCTCATACCAATTAATATTGGACTCTACTTCATTAAATTAATATTGAACCCTACTTCATTAAATTTTGCCCCATAGGATAGGAGAACCATTGGAGAGTATTTGTGTGTGTGTGTGCAATTTTTATATAGAAACTCTACCGACTGTGATATAATTTTTCTTAAAGTACAATGCTAAGTATGATGTAAACTCAGTTTTAGAAATTCCCATTGGGATGATCTAAGTCTAATCATTTATATATATATAAAAGTAAATAACTAGAAATTATTTTACAATATTTAACAAAGTTAACATTCTTTTATGAGAATATTTGTCTTTAACTCTCTCTCAAGTTGGAACGTAGGGTGATGAAACACAACTTGCTAGTAAAACTTCGAATTGTGTGGAGCTTAACGGCTTAGTGAACAAGTCTGTTGGTTGGATCTGTGGTATGAGTGGAAACAAAGCACAAAAAACCAAATACTCGTAGGTGCAAATTATTGAAAACTTTGTTGAACAACTTTTTTATGGAGTTTAACTTCTTCTTTTTTTTTCCTTGAAGAAAAGGAGTTGGCGTTAGATTTATAGATAATACGAAAATGCCCCCCAAAAAAAAAAACGGTTAGGACGAACGACATAAATGAGTAGGGCACGTGCCACATTTAACAAAAACTATGCTTTCGTTCAACGACTCCATTTTATTGTGGTGTGTTGATACAAATAGTTTTATGGACAATACCCTTGTTTGTATAAAATCTTTAAGATTAAATTCAAAGCCATTACGAAGGATTTGACCTTAGAATTGAATTGATTTCCAGCCATATTGATAAATTTGACCAGAAGATCCATAGTGCCTGACTTGGGTTTCATTAGATAATCCATCTCCTCTAGTGTGATCATCAACAGTAACAAGAAAGTACTTTTCATCCGAAATAAGAAGCTAATTTTATAACCATCCCAAATGTTAACATGAGGGCAATCAAAACAAGATGCAGTAGTAATGGAACTAGAGAAAAACGTATTACGATCGCACCCGGTATAGGGACACGAGTACATAGGTATGTCCAGTCTACGCCGCAGCATCAGCGGTAGAACACTGTCTAGGTCAATAATACTAACTAATATATATCCATTGAATATATGAGTCACAATCTGTCAATGATATCACATCTCCAAAGGTGGACTATATATATATATATATATATATATATATATATATATATATATATATATATATATATACATACCACTTTTTTAGAATATGAGTATTTTTGCTTTTTTCTATTTTGTACCAATTTAAAAATTATATTTCATGATTAATTGTAATGACCTAATTTTTATTTTTCCATGATTGATATTGGTTCATATAATTAAATATATGATATATTTAGTTGCTAGTTGTATCTACTAGTTAGACTAGATGTTGGAACCTAAATTAACCCAACTAGACTTGTCATGACACCATTAGTGAACCCATTAGTTGGTCATGTTATACCCATTTAATTAGAGAGCAATGATTAGAAAAATTACTTCTTTAGTTAATGAAACATTTCCTAATTAATCCCCTTCCTAAAACTGTAGAAGCATGGAATTTCAGGCACGTCTACATGCCAGAATTCCTATGCGCTTAACAAACATGCGCCAGGGAGCTCAAACGAAGTACTTGGCACAACAAAAGATAGCACAAGTGTAGACATCAAAAGAAGATTTTTATTTCATATAAAAGTCTATTACATGTCTAATGAAAGGCTTTACAAAGGAGAAATTCTACAAAAAGAAAGATCCTAAGACTACAGCCAGGCGCAGCAAGGGCCATGCGCCCCATGCCAGGCACATCATCCGTCAGGCGCGTCTCTTTCAGCGTCTCAGTCAGGCGCGTCTCTTCAGCATCTCAGTTAGGTGCATCACTCAGCGTATGCGCTCTACTTCGATCCGATCAAGTGTTGCGGCTAAAGGAGCAGCTTTTAGCATAACAAGAGCGGGCGATCAACCCCACTCTAGCAGGAGGAAGAGCTCTCCAAAGCCCAAGAAAGAGGAGAGCACCGCAATTCCGATCTGCGGCTCTTCCGACATAACGGAGATGGGACTCGAGCATCCTGATCTTTGGATGCAACAGGCACCTTCGGCCTGCGTCGGGAGCCCACGATCCCGACTTTTGGATGTAACAGTCACCTTCACGAGTGCATACGAAGACGATTCGACGCATCTTCACCCTGGGGAACGTCTTGGCAACAGAATGTACTCGGGCAAAGGAATTCATCTTCGTCGAGAAGTCAAGGAAGAGAAAACAAAACTCTCTCAAATTGTTGCTATTTATAGGCCAGGGCAAATCAAACCCATGCGCCAAGTGGCTGTAGGAACGAAATCGTAAAGCAGAATACTCTAAAGGGGGGGTGAATAGAGTAGGCAGCGGAATATTGCTAATTAAAAACTTGCTAGCAGTTATATCACAGATATAATAATAATCACAAGAAGTAAATGACAGAATTTAAAAGTGATCAAAAGGCAAGCGCAAACACCAAGATTTATACTGGTTTCCCTCTGGTGAGGACTAGTCCAGTCGGAAGAACTCTAGCTTCCAGTTGAATCCACTATTGGAAAATCCTGCAAGTTTTCGTACGAAGTCCTTGCAACTTCTACAGACGCGAGCTTTGATACGAAGAACTCGTCCAACTTCAATTGTGAAAAGTTGAATCTTCTATCAAGCCTCTGATTACAATCACTCTGTAACTTCTAGACTGTACCGCACTGACAAATCGACTAGAGGATTGTAACTGGCTTGAAATTTGAAAATAAAAGCTTTTTAAGAACTTTTTGGAAGACTGTAAGATTTAAGAATAGAAGATTGAAAGTGAATTGATGTGTTGAAATTGAAATGCTTCTCTATTTATAGCTTTTCCAAAGACAGAACTCTAACAGAATTCGGGCAGAATTCGAACAAAACTCTTTGTAACAACCCGTAACTGAAGGATGACCAAGTTCAAAAACCCAACGTTCACTAACGTTCCAAATGGCCGAACTCTGGCCGAACTCTCCTGAGGTTCTGCCAGTTCATTTTTGGAGAAAATAAATTTTGGCTTTTGAACAATCCTTCAAAGGCTTTTTGTAAAAAAAATATTTTTCAAAAACGTAGGTCATTTGTAAAGAATATGATGGTTTTGAAAAACGTTTTCGGATAGCCTATTTGGCAGTACGACTCGGTGTACAATGTATTCCTAGACTCAATAAAAAGAAAAATTATATTACTTAGCAGAAAGTACATTCTGAATGGCAAACGGCTTCAGTCTTGAACATTGTTGATAACCATTGTTGAGCAGTATCCAAAATATCGTAGGTAAACATCTGAGTAGACTTGCATTTATATCGAGATAAAGTTTGATCAATTATTAAAATCAGGTTTGACCATGACCATTGGGCCAACAATCTCCCCTATTTTGATAATTGATAAACCTTGCCGATATAACATCTAAGCTTGGAATCAAATGAAAATAGTAAAGAAAAATTGTTCATATCCTGTATTTCACAAACATGTTAGATCCTTAATTGCAAAAGAAAAAGCTCCCCCGCAATCAATGCATAAGTAACAAACAGAGAAGAAACACATGAAAAATAAATAATCATGACAGATGGTAGAAACAGTAAAAGAAATAGAATAACAACACAGACAGGTATTTGTCTCAGGCAATTTGTAAAAAATGAAGCAATAAAAGATAGATAGTGCTACGATAAACTAAAACAAATAGAGTGCAGAATAATAGACTAAGATGCCAAAACTGAGGCATAAACAAAAAAACAACCATGTCCATGAATAAAGAAAAAAAGTACTGATAATAACAAAAAAATACTGATAAAATCTTGGAATGTCGAAGAATTTCCAAGTAAACATAAGACAAAAAGTAACAGTCTCAATAATCTAACATCTCAAAACTCATCATCATCATCAATGTCATCAGCTGCAGCTCCAGCATGTCCAGATGGACAGGCTCTAGAAGTACCAGTGCCAGAAGTGTGAGGAGTCGCGCCAGCGTAAAACTCACCGACATAGTCTCGAGGAGGGGCACGAGCAGTACGATACCA
Source organism: Iris pallida (assembly GCA_029216955.1). Lineage (NCBI taxonomy): Eukaryota > Viridiplantae > Streptophyta > Magnoliopsida > Asparagales > Iridaceae > Iris > Iris pallida. The sequence goes on along the minus strand of JANAVB010010797.1, from coordinate 3,806,725 downwards.
ATCATATGCGTTCCCTGGCTGGAACAGAGAGTGTACCGCCTCGTCGTCAATGCGGTAGCCAAAAACAGAAGGGTCTCGCGGCAGAGAGCTGGCAGAATGTCCCGTTTACGCAAACCTCAGATCGACGAAAGAGTTGGTAATCGCTGAAACCGAGTCACATCACGGAACTCGTGTTTCCTAGAGGTCTCAACATAAAAAGACTGCAGATCTGATAAGTGTTGATGGATACCCTCAAATGTCATAGGATAAGAATGAGGAGTGTCACGACCCGCACCCACTTTTCGGACGCAAGCTCGTGAGCAAGCCAGCTACGTATCGAACGGACTCCAGCCCGACTCGAATACGTAAACGCTGTCAAGGCTATGGTATACTGCCAAATCATGGCAAATAAATCTATATCTCAATCCACAATAAGAATATGAAACATGAATGAACACTATGGGTCGTAGTCTGCAGCCCACTAGCATAAACATCCGATAAGACTCTAAGGAATATAACAAGAGTCTACAACTGAAACAAGGAACAGGATATCTCATGGTAAGGAATGAAAGCACGAGCGGATAATTAACACGATAACGATACCTGAATCCCGCAAGAACCGTAAATCCTCCGTCATCCAGAACTACTAGCTAACTCCATGCAATCGCTAAACCTGAGGAGATCATCAGGTCCTCAGAGGACATAGCAAGATACATAATATACATGCCTATCTAGCAGTTTTATCATGCGCAAGAATAAACAAGAAAGAACAAAAACAAGGCAATGACTACGAACACGAATACGGACACCCGAACACGAACACTAGAACAACTACGCATAATGAACTGCCGGATGAACGAAACATGATGATCAATGGAAGAAACCAAACCCTCGTCCCGAGTGTGGACTCACTGGTTTGAACTAAACACTAACCCTCGTCCCGAGTGTGGACTCTCTGGTCAGTACTAATCCTCGTCCCGAGTGTGGACTCTCTGGTCAGAACTAACCTTCGCCCCGAGTGTGGACTCTCTGGTCAGTACTAACCCTCATCCCGAGTGTGGACTCTCTGGTTAGTTCACGGCAAGGCACCCTCGTCCCGAGTGTGGACTCTCTGGTGCAAGTACTACATCCTCGTCCCGTGTGTGGACTCTCTGATGTAAACACCCTCATCCCAAGCGTGGACTTTCTGGTGCAAGTCAAGTCAAGTCTACACCCTCATCCCGAGTGTGGACTCTCTGGTACAATAATCGACATCCTAGTCCCTAGTGTGGACTCACGGATGTAAACAGATCAAAAAAAACACCCTCGTCACGTGTGTGGACTCTCTGGTGCCAAAGAAGCAATATCAAGGATTTAGCAGTTCACTACACGCACTCGTTCTATGACATGACTCAAGCAAGGTACTGACGAGAAACTCCAAGTGTGAAACACAAGGCCAAAATATGAACATGGCTATAAAAAATAAAAACAACTTCACAGAAAATAACACGAAAAAGCACATATCCATAAATAATCCAAAAGCTAGAAACTGAAATAAAATGCATAAAAATAAAACTATAGAGGGAGGCAAGGTATACTTGCCTGGAGGTAGCACGAAGAACCAATAAAATACCGTCAACTGGTAAGCTATACAGTCCAAGTCATCACAACTGTCTTCAAAAGCTGAAACAAATATTACCAACATTCTCAGAATAGTCAAATTAGCTAGGATTGCCTGTCCTTAAGTCCAATTCTGGACACAGGGGCAAAACGATAATTTCGGGCAAAAACAATGTCTACCGTTGGACCCGCTTTGCACCGAAAAGCATGCCAGAGTCAATGGTCTCTAATATCGTCAAACTACATGTCTACGGATCCAATTTTCCGATATGAACCCAACCGTATGTCCAAAGTTAGATTCTGACGGGCCGTGCACAAAATCGTCCGTTGAGTGGGACAGTGGGGCCCGCAAAACGGTAATTTTATCAACTGTCTCAGAATCGGACCAAACTTGGCATATAGGACCAAAAAAATGATATGGTCTTGTTGGCGCAAGTTTTGTTTCGATCTGACGAGCGTGCACAAAGTAATTGAGAAATTTGCAAAGTGCACGATACGGTGAATTTCGACGGATACACATCAAATTCGTCGCGCACACGCGACCGATTTGAATTCCGTCAAAGCCCACACGACCACGAAGCCGATACGCAGCTTTCGATGCTTTCGGTTTGCGACAACGTCGCCCGGTTTGGCGGGACGCACGTCGTATCAGATGGTTTTTCAAGTTTTGGACAGTTTTAAAAACATGTTTTTGGTCAAATTGAGACATCGATTACTCGACGCTCAGTCGATCAATTCATCTTCCGTAAAAAGGGTTTCCGAGATCTATAGGTCTTCTAGGACTATTTTTAATTGGTTTTTAAAAACTCGTATTATTCGGTTCAGGAGTGGCCTTCCAAGTTGGGTTAAGGGCTGCCTTGATGTTCAATTTTTGGACAGATTATTCTCGACTTTGAGTCGATTTGTCGGGCTGGTCTTTCGACTCCTCTTAATTCTAGTTACTGGGTTCCCTAGAGGGTCGTCTACGATTTCCATAACACTTTACAAATCTAAAAACGATTAAGGATCGAGGAAGAAATCATACTTTGAAAAGGGGGTCGCGACTGGTGACCGGGCTCGGACGGCCTGCGCGCGGCTTCTGTTGCCGGTGCTTCTCCATCCGTGGCCGGCCGGCGGCCGCCGCTGGAGGCGCGCCCAGGGAAGGGGAAGGTGTGGCGAGGCTTCGTTAGGGTTTTTGATGAACTCCTCGATCTCGAGTTATATATGTACATGTGTTGGTTCCGAGCGGAGTCTCGTTCTGTCGCGGGGGAAAGGGTTTCACTCGGGATGGGCCAGGGCTGGGGTTGGCCTGGCTCACTGCTGCTTTAGTTGGGCTCGGGGAGTTTAGTTCTGATGCTTGTTATTGTTAAGGCTCGGTTTGCTTTGGCTGGGCAGCTAAGGGCTCGGTCTTTAGGGGCTGTGAAGAGTAGTGGGATGGGCTGGGGTCTTCTCGGGTTGGCCTGGTATGTGGGCTCGGTTAGCTGGCCTGAGGTTGCTGCTATTTGGGAGTTGTGGGCTCAGCTACCCATGCACCAGGAAAGCGAGCTACATAGTTATAGTGAAAACAAATGCATTTACTTAGAATATAGGTGTTGGCAAGGTTCAACTATAGGGATAACATCCATCTTTGTAGCAACAGTAGCAGTAAAAACAATTTTGAAACATACTCTGACACATATATGTGGTATCAATTTGAGCAATATTAAAACGAAAAACTATTGGTTCTACTGTATAAAGAATAAATATATGACCAGCTAGGAACTAAGAAAACAATTACAGATGGATGAATGAGTTGCTACAAGCAAGACTGCTAAAAATAAACATACACCCTAAAATCTCTCCCAACGCCAAAGTATAAACTAGGATACACCAAAATAGACACCGAATCTGTGTCGTTGTGTCCAAAGCGTGTCATGTAGTATCCATGTCTGTGCAACATATAGTAAAATAGAAATCTCATATAATAGACAGGCACTTCTAAGAAAATGTAACATTAGACGATAATATATTTGTAAGTAAGGATATATAGATAATAGAACTACTAAAGATATTCTAACAACTAAGGCAAACTGCAATATTATATTGACACGGTCATCAAAATGAAAGCCAAACAGAAATTTTGTTTATTTATTCTAATCCTTAACCAGACATGCAATCATCTTAGATAGTTTTAACTATTAGTATTAAAGAATTGTTCTACTTGACATCATTTCCCAGACTGAGCATTTGATGCCTCTGAAGCTATAGTAGCTTGCTGGTAAATAACAAGATAGCTAAAAGTAGGCAAAGCTAAAAGTAGCTAATTATTAGAGAGAGAGATGCAACATTACAGATATAGATGGTGCTGATTTTGTTAATAAGAGATTTCACTAGAGAAAGAACTAAAATCTGTTGTGTTTGCTCTTGTAGCTAACATATATGGAAAATAATATTTTGTTCGCGGTTTATGACAGCAGGCTTAGGCTCGGTTCGGGTGCAGTCCAAACTAATTTGGTACAACCGGGTCTCCTAACGTCAATTAATACTAATAACGAATAATTAAACTATTTATAATTGTCGTGTCGTAACTTGGCCTGGTTTTCCTAGTTAGGATGTCACTATGGCTCGTCCTTCCCTACCAGGGCTAATACACTAGTCTAAGTACGCTACTGCACTATCCGTGCCACGGTTTCTAGTCATCTTGTACCCCAATTCCTAATCGTGACTAAAACCATCTACCTTAATAATAACTAAATAATTAATTCAAAAATTCAAAAAAATCACAATTTAAATCAAATAAATAATAATAAAAAAATGTTATAAAATTTCGGAAAGGGGAGCTACAAATCTACCCACCTTAAAAATAATTTCGTCCTCGAAATTCCAATTTATAACTATTCCTTAAAAATTAAAGTCTACTATTACCTTAATCTCCGAAATTTTAATTCCTCAAAACATTTTATAACCGTCTCTAGCCATTTTATAATCTCGAATACTTGAGGACTTCTACCCACCTTTGGTCATACTACTCCTCCAAATATGGTCACTAAAATCTTATAAGATCCAACTAGTTGCTAATATCACTATCCCTAGATATTTATAGCATATGGTATCTCTAATACCCTCATATCTATCAAACAACCAAAATCCAAATATCAAGCAATATTATACTATAATTTAAGAATTTATATCGAATCCTAGACATCACGATCATTCGTCACCTCGGAATAGGAAGGGGCGAGAATCAATGGCACTTGAAGCAAGGAAGTATAATCGAGAGCAAATATAGAGTTTTCAAGGGCGTGGAGAAGTTCTAGGAGAATTTTCAAGGCAGAGTGGATTGAGATTTCTAAGGTCTAGTCAAAGTCGCAGGCTCGTACCAGTACAGTTACGTAACCGGTACATTATGCTCTGACCTGCATGGGCCACCAAAAAAACTTGTCACGACCCGTACCCGCTTTTCGGACGCGAGCTCGTGAGCAAGCCAGCTACGTATCGAACGGACTCCAGTCCGACTCGAATACGTAAACGCTGTCAAGGCTATGGTATACTGCCAAATCATGGCAAACAAATCTATATCTCAATCCACAATAAGAATATGAAACATGAATGAACACTATGGGTCGTGGTCTGCAGCCCACTAGCATAAACATCCGATAAGACTCTAAGGAATATAACAAGAGTCTACAACTGAAACAAGGAACATGATATCTCATGGTAAGGAATGAAAGCACGAGCGGATAATAAACACGATAACGATACCTGAATCCCGCAAGAACCGTAAATCCTCCGTCATCCAGAACTACTAGCTAACTCCATGCAATCGCTAAACCTGAGGAGATCATCAGGTCCTCAGAGGACATAGCAAGATACATAATATACATGCCTATCTAGCAGTTTTATCATGCGCAAGAATAAACAAGAAAGAACAAAAATAAGGCAATGACTACGAACACGAATACGGACACTCGAACACGAACACTAGAACAACTACGCATAATAAACTGCCGGATGAACGAAACATGATGATCAATGGAAGAAACCAAACCCTCGTCCCGAATGTGGACTCACTGGTTTGAACTAAACACTAACCCTCGTCCCGAGTGTGGACTCTCTGGTCAGTACTAACCCTCGTCCCGAGTGTGGACTCTCTGGTCAGAACTAACCCTCGTCCCGAGTGTGGACTCTCTGGTCAGTACTAACCCTCGTCCCGAGTGTGGACTCTCTGGTTAGTTCACGGCAAGGAACCCTCGTCCCGAGTGTGGACTCTCTAGTACAAATACTACATCCTCGTCCCGTGTGTGGACTCTCTGATGTAAACACCCTCGTCCCGAGCGTGGACTCTCTGGTGCAAGTCAAGTCAAGTCTACACCCTCGTCCCGAGTGTGGACTCTCTGGTGCAATAATCGACATCCTAGTCCCTAGTGTGGACTCACAGATGTAAACAGATCAAGAAAAGCACCCTCGTCCCGTGTGTGGACTCTCTGGTGCCAAGGAAGCAATATCAAGGATTTAGCAGTTCACTACATGCACTCGTTCTATTACACGACTCAAGCAAGGTACTGACGAGAAACTCCAAGTGTGAAACACAAGGCCAAAACATGAACATGGATATAAAAAATAAAAACAACTCCACAGAAAATAACACGAAAAAGCACATGTCCATAAATAATCCAAAAGCTGGAAACTAAAATAAAATGCATGAAAATAAAACTGTAGAGGGAGGCAAGGTATACTTGTCTGGAGGTAGCACGAAGAACCAATAAAATACCGTCAACTGGTAAGCTATACAGTCCAAGTTATCACAACTGTCTCCGAAAGCTGAAACAAATATTACCAACATTCTCAGAATAGTCAAATTAGCTAGGATTGCCTGTCCTTAAGTCCAATTCTGGACACAGAGGCAAAACGATAATTTCGGGCAAAAACGATGTCTGCCGTTGGACCCGCTTTACACCGAAAAGCGTGCCAGAGTCAATGGTCTCTAAAGTCATCAAACTATATGTCTACGGATCCAGTTTTCCGATACGAATCCAACCGTATGTGCAAAGTTGGATTCCGGCGGGCCGTGCACAAAATCGCTCGTTGAGTGGGACCGTGGGGCCCGTAAAACGGTGATTTTATCAACTGTCTCAGAATCGGACCAAACTTGGCATATAGGACCAGAAAAATGATACGTTCCTGTTGGCGCAAGTTTTGTTTCGATCTGATGAGCGTGCATAAAGTAATTAAGAAATTTGTAAAGTGCACGATACGGTAAATTTTGACGGATACACATCAAATTCGTCGCGCACACGCGACCGATTTAAATTCTGTCAAAGTCCACACGACCACGAAGCCGATACGCAGCTTTTAATGCTTTCAGTTCGTGACCACGTCGCCCTGTTTGGCGGGGCGCACGTCGTATCGGATGGTTTTTCAAGTTTTGGACAGTTTTAAAAACATGTTTTTGGTCAAATTGAGACATCGATTACTCGACGCTCAGTCGATCAATTCATCTTCCGTAAAAAGGGTTTTCGAGATCTATAGGTCTTCTAGGACTGTTTTTAATTGGTTCTTAAAAACTCGTATTATTCGGTTCAGGAGTGGCCTTCCAAGTTGGGTTAAGGGCTGCCTTGATGTTCAATTTTTGGACAGATTATTCTCGACTTTGAGTCAATTTGTCGGGCCGGTATTTCGACTCCTCTTAATTCTAGTTACTGGGTTCCCTAGAGGGTCTTCTACGGTTTCCATAACACTTTACAAATCTAAAAACGATTAAGGATCGAGGGAGAAATCATACTTTGAAAAGGGGGTCGCGACTGGTGACCGGGCTCGGACGGCCTGCGCGCGGCTTCTGTTGCCGGTGCTTCTCCATCCGTGGCCGGCCGGCGGCCACCGCTGGAGGCGCGCCCAGGGAAGGGGAAGGTGTGGCGAGGCTTCGTTAGGGTTTTTGATGAACTCCTCGATCTCGAGTTATATATGTACATGTGTTGGTTCCGAGCGGAGTCTCGTTCAGTCGCGGGGGAAAGGGTTTCACTCGGGATGGGCCAAGGCTGGGGTTGGCCTGGCTCACTGCTGCTTTAGTTGGGCTCGGGGAGTTTAGTTCTGATGCTTTTTATTGTTAAGGCTCGGTTTGCTTTGGCTGGGCAGCTAAGGGCTCGGTCTTTAGGGGCTGCGAAGAGTAGTGGGATGGGCTGGGGTCTTCTCGGGTTGGCCTGGTGTGTGGGCTCGGTTAGCTGGCCTGAGGTTGCTGCTATTGGGGAGTTGTGGGCTCAGCTACCCATGCACCAGGAAAGAGAGCGACATAGTTATACTGAAAACAAATGCATTTACTTAGAATATAGGTGTTGGCAAGGTTCAGCTATAGGGATAACATCCATCTTTGTAGCAATAGTAGCAGTAAAAACAATTTTGAAACATACTCTGACACATATATGTGGTATCAATTTGAGCAATATTAAAACGAAAAACTATTGGTTCTACTGTATAAAGAATAAATATATGACCAGCTAGGAACTAAGAAAACAATTACAGATGGATGAATGAGTTGCTACAAGCAAGACTGCTAAAAATAAACATACACCCTAAAATCTCTTCCAACGCCAAAGTATAAACTAGGATACACCAAAATAGACACCGAATCTGTGTCGTTGTGTCCAAAGCGTGTCATGTAGTATCTATGTCTGTGCAACATATAGTAAAATAGAAATCTCATATAATAGACAGGCACTTCTAAGAAAATGTAACATTAGACGATAATATATTTGTAAGTAAGGATATATAGATAATAGAACTACTAAAGATATTCTAACAACTAAGGCAAACTACAATATTATATTGACACGGTCATCAAAATGAAAACCAAACAGAAATTTTGTTTATTTATTCTAATCCTTAACCAGACATGCAATCATCTTAGATAGTTTTAACTATTAGTATTAAAGAATTGTTCTACTTGACATCATTTCCCAGACTGAGCATTTGATGCCTCTGAAGCCATAGTAGCTTGCTGGTAAATAACAAGATAGCTAAAACTAGGCAAAGCTAAAAGTAGCTAATTATTAGAGAGAGAGATGCAACATTACAGATATAGATTGTGCTGATTTTGTTAATAAGAGATTTCACTAGAGAAAGAACTAAAATCTGTAGTGTTTGCTCTTGTAGCTAACATATGTGGAAAATAATATTTTGTTCGCGGTTTATGACAGCAGGCTTAGGCTCGGTTCGGGTGCAGTCCAAACTAATTTGGTACAATCGGGTCTCCTAACGTCAATTAATACTAATAACGAATAATTAAACTATTTATAATTGTCGTGTCACAACTTGGCCTGGTTTTCCTAGTTAGGATGTCACTATGGCTCGTCCTTCCCTACCAAGGCTAATACACTAGTCTAAGTACGCTACTGCACTATCCGTGCCACGGTTTCTAGTCATCTTGTACCCCAATTCCTAATCGTGACTAAAACCATCTACCGTAATAATAACTAAATAATTAATTCAAAAATTCAAAAAAATCACAATTTAAATCAAATAAATAATAATAAAAAAATATTTCAAAATTTCGGGAAGGGGAGCTACAAGGAGGAACAGGTGCTGCGGGATCAGTGGGAGTTGGTGCAGGAGGAGTAGGTGCAGTGGGTGGAGGAACAGATACAATGCTGCGACGAGAGAGTTTGAGAAACTTGGGCTCGGGGTCGACAGCACAAGTAGATAAATCAATGTCAAATCTCTAAAAATACAAGAAATGAGCATCGCATAAGATAGGTTGCGGTCTCTCCCGCGACATCTACCCATCATCTGAATAATAGTCTTAGGGGCAGAAAAAGGAATCCCCTTAAGAATATGATAAAGAGCAGAGAGTTCAAGTGCAGTGACATCGTCTTTAGAAGTGGATTTTGGAAGTAAAGTGGAATAGATGATGCGATGTAATTCGTAGTTATACAAGTTCAAGTTATTAGCCTTGAACTTTCCAGGAAGAACGCGTGTGGGCGCACAAAGTTCATTTTTGAAACTAACGAGTGTCGTGCCATCGGGGAAATCAAAATTAGTGATGTCATTTAGCAGGGAACCTTCGTTTGGAATACCAAGGATTTTCGCTAACGTGTAATCAGTGAATCCGATATCAATTCCTTCGACACGTGTCCTCGCTGTAAAAGTGTCTAACACGAAAGTACAGTAGAATAATCTAATGGCATTAGTGGCAATGGAGAATTGTAAGGTGACAAAATATTGTAACCCTAATGCCTCAAAATAAGGATGGTGATCCGAAAAGACAGTCCACTTAATCGGTGATCCAGTACAAATAGTACGCATGTTAAAATCAGCGTACCACAATAACGTTTGATCGAAAGTTTTAAAATAAAACTCATCCGACGCACCATCGTCAGATTGGACCGGAGAAAAAAGGCAATCCGTATGCGTATCTGAAGACGATGCCTCTTCACTGGCATTGGTCTTCTTTCTCTTGAAGGGATTGAACTTAGGCATTCTTTTCCAAAATTTCTACAAATCCTAAGTTTTGAAAAGTGGTGGAAAGAAGGGATTATACCTTCCAAGAGTTGGATATGTTGTAGAGGATGACGATCTCTGCACGAATCCAAAGTTTTGATGAAAACTCTACAAGGATTGGAAGAACAATGAGGGAGTAGAACAAGGGTTTCGGAGGGGCGGAGCTGCTGTTATGAGGATGTGGGGAAGTATGAAGAAGAAGGAGGCCTCGGCTTGTTGCTGTTATATATAAACACCCAGCCGAACTCTGGCCGAAATCGGACCGAACTCGGGCCGAATTCGCCTAGGGTTGCCTGGCTATATATATATATATATATATATATATATATATATATATATATATATATATATATATATATATATATATATATATATATATATAAAATCAAACGAGACCACATTCTTTTTTATTAATTCGTTTCAAATGCTTAATTCAAAGTTTAGTAATCTTAAATCTCAAAATAATATAATTAATATTATTTTACAAATTAATATTCTTTACTCAGCATCTGTCTCAGATTAGCTATAGGAGTACTGTCCCAGCTAATGGAGGTTCACCGGGGAACTCTTAAATACCGCTTCGCTTCGACCGTAGTCGTGGTGACAGACAGACACTTTTTAGGCTTGTCTCGAAAACAGTTTATGAGTATCGAATAAATAATTAATAAAATAAAATTAATTAATATTATTGATATATCGACGTAAATAGTTGAAATGATCTTCCGCTAAAGGTTTTGTGAATATGTCAGCTAATTGATTCTGTGTGTCTATGTATACAAGGTCTATATCTCCATTTTGTTGATGATCTCTAAAAAAGTGATGTCGAATCTCGATATGTTTAGTACGAGAATGACATACTGAATTCTTAGTCAAATTAATAGAACTAGTATTATCACAGAAAATGGGTATATGTGTAAAATATAATCTATAGTCTTCTAAGGTTTGTTTCATCCACAAAATTTGTGCACAACAACGTCCTGCGGCGATATACTCAGCCTCTGTTGTTGATAATGCAACAGAATTTTTTTTTTACTAAACCAAGAGACTAGAGCTTTTCCTAGGAAATGACATGTGCCGCTGGTGCTTTTTCTATCAACTTTACATTCGACAAAATTAGCATCGGAATAACCGGTTAGGTCAAACGATGTGGTTTGGGATACCATAAGCCGACAGAAGAAGTGCTTTTAAGGTATCGAATGATACGCTTAACTGCGCATAGATGTGATTCCTTAGGATTGGCTTGAAAACGAGCACATAAGCAAACACTAAACATAATGTCTGATCGATTGGCAGTTAAATAGAGTAAGCTATCGATCATACCTCGATACTTACGTATGTCGACAGGTTTGCCTTGTTCATCAATATCAAGCTTGGTTGAGGTCGCCATTAGAGTGCTAAGTGGTTTTGCTGCTTCCATGTCGAACTTCTTTAGTAGATCTTTTGTGTACTTAGCTTGATTTATGAACGTCCCATTGTTGGTTTGTTTGATTTACAGTTCGAGAAATAATTTCAGCTCTTCCATCATGCTCATCTCAAACTCATTCTGCATACACTTTGAGAATTCTTGACAAAGAAATTCATCAGTAGATCCAAAGATAATATCATCTACATAGACTTGAATCAAAAGAATATTATTATTCAAAGACTTTATAAACAAAGTAGTGTCAACCTTTCCCTTTGAAAAACCGTTATCAAGTAGAAAAGAGCTTAGACGATCGTACCAAACACGAGGGCTTGTTTCAAACCGTATAAAGCTTTCTTCAACTTGAAAACATATTCAAGAAATTTGAAATCAGTAAAACCGGGTGGTTGAGCTACATAAACCTCTTCTTTTATAAAACCATTTAAAATGCACTTTTGACATCCATTTGAAATAATTTAAAATTATAAAAATATGCAAATGCACATAACATGCGAATGGATTCTAATCTCGCAACTGGGGTATAAGTCTCATCGTAGTCGATACCTTCTTCTTGATTGTATCATTGAGCTACGAGTTGAGCCTTATTACGAGTCACTAAACCATTCTCGTTCAGTTTATTTCGGAATACCCATCGGATGCCAATGACCGGATGATCAATAGGCTTGGGAACAAGTTCCCAAACTTGATTCTGTTCAAATTGGTTTAATTTCTCTTGCATAGCATCTATCCAAAATTATCACTACATGCTTCATCAATACTTTTGGGTTCAAACTGTAAGACAAAAGCAACACAAGAAGCTATATCTTTATTAGAGGAGCGAGTACTTACACCCTTGGTAATCTCACCAATTACCAAGTCCTTTGGATGATCAGCCGTGAACTTCAATCTTTTTGGCAGACTCCGAAGGTAGCTGGTTCCTGGATCTTCTCTAGGAGGATCAGCTGGTGCTTTGCTGGGTACATTGAGATCTTCGTCATTGTCATCGATTGTCGTTTGATTTAGTTCATCAAAGGTGACATTGATCGTCTCTTCGATGATCATGGTTCTTTTGTTGAAGACTCTGTATCCCTTACTTTTGCCCGCATAACCTAAAAATATACCTTCATCGCCCTTTTCGTCAAACTTTCCCAAATTATCTTTTGTATTAAGAATAAAGCATTTACAACCAAATATTCTAAAATATGAAACTGATGGAATTCTATCAAACTATAGCTCAAATGGAGTCTTCTTCGATTTTGGTCGAATTAGAACTCGATTGAGAACAAAACAAGCTGTATTGACAGCTTCAGCCCAGAAATACTTGGGTAGACTAAACTGGTTTAACATTACTCTGGCCATTTCGGATAGAGTTCTGTTCTTACGTTCCACAACTCCAATTTGTTGTGGAGTCCTAGGGCAGGAGAATTCGTGTACAAAATCGTGTGTGTCACAAAATTGCTCAAACTCTGCATTCTCGAATTCGCCTCCATGATCGCTTCTAATACGAGTGATCATGTAACATTTTTCATTCTGTACTTTCTTGCAAAAGGTGACAAATTCTGATAATGCATCATTTTTGCGTGTCGAGGATCCATTTGCTCATAGAATATGAAGGGTGTCCCACCTACAAAATAATTTGCAGATGAAACTATTGGTACCCATTTCTTGTAGGGTCCTGACTAGTTAGTTTTTGGTATCCATACATAAATACTTAGATCTGCTAGCTTTCTGATTCTACATGCAGAAGATATATGACCATGAGGCCACAATAATGACATTTAGCATGTTGAGTGTTGAAAGCTGAGTGGTGTGCATGGTTGGTAGGTTTAGGTTTTCTAGTATAGAAGAAAGCATACCTATTATCCTGGTTGGGCATAACCTTTTTAGGCAAAGGTTTGATAGGGTTAGGTCTGATAGTGTTAGGTTTGGGAATGTTCCAATTTTTTGGTAAGTGACATGTGTTAGGGTAGGAAGCAACAGTCTCAGGCTATTTTTCTGACCTAATTTTCAATCTTTTGAAAGTGTCATATAATGTCACGACCCGCTCCCGAATAATCGGACACGAGTCGGACACGCCCAGCCTTCATTGTTTAGACACAATGAAGTAAGCTGTACCAAGCTAGGGAAAACTAACTAGATAAACATGAAAATATAGAATCACAGCATCTAAAACGTATCCCAGAATGATCACCATAATCCACAAATCCAGATATCATAATGTACCAGAATCAACAGGAATGAAAGTGCTATGAACTCTAAAGTCAATATCTCAAAGTAAAGCTAAGTAATCTAAACCTGAAGCCTCAAGCTAAGCCTCATCCTGCTCAGCTAAATCCTGGGCTCTGGCCCATAGAGTAGATCAATGTCCTGCAAGCATACCTGCAACATATCCTATTCAGGAGCGGAGCAAAGTACAGTTCTAGGTAATGAAACATGAACATGGTATGAACAGAGTACAGGAGTACAGGAAATGAAATACAGGAATGAACATGAAAGTACAGGAACTATAGTACATGAAATGAGTACAGGAGTATAGTACATGAATGTAAAGTACAGGAACATGTAAAGTACAGGAATGAAACTATAATCCTGAAGTACCAGACATGACAAGTGCACAATATCGAAATACATCTAGTCCATGTGACCGGCTGGGGTAAGTACAGGAGCATGCACAGGAGTACATAAATATGGTACGACTTAGGACCCGCGTGCACAGTGCGAGGCCTAAGCTAGGTACAGGAATATATAGTAACCGGGATTGGTCACATGGCTAGTGTATTTCCCCAACCGACACTAATAAGTACAAGAACAAGAGTACAGGAGTACAGGAGTACAGGAGTACAGGAGTACATGATATCATGCCATGACGTGTCACAAGAAAGGTACAGGAATGTAAATGCACAAAACCATAGAAAAGTACTTGCCTTTACTCCGGGAAAGTACGGGTAATCAAGAACTGGATGTCTTCCTGAATTTAAATTATTGATACAAGTGGGTTAAAAACTAATCAAGATCTAAATTGATGTTTTATAAATCTAACATGCCAACTACACTATGATATTAGTTTTAAGCCCTTTCCCATCATTAAACTTCCACCACTTATAATTCAATACCACTACTCAATTTAATACTAAAATTATCAATCATTTGGTTTAAAAAAAATAACTCTAAGGAATAACCACACATCATCTCCAGTCCTTCCATTTAGTCAAAATATTGAACATATAACTTGAGTTAATGAGAACTCAATATCCAGCTATATGAATATCAAATTACCATTATATCAACAATGATTTACAACTCAGTTATATTGCCTTGGACCTTATTCAGTTTCTGAACCCCAATCTCAGATTAAAATCTGAGATTCCAAACCTCAGGCTTGACTGAGATTTTAAACCTCAGATTTAACTGAGATTTGGTTCTCAGGTTGCACACTTGATAAAGCATTAGGCAATGATATGGACTTTAACTAGACAAAAGTGGTTCCTTCCAGTTCAGGTTATACTGCCTACCTCAAATTTGGTTTGAGCCTAAATCTAACTATACACCATCCCAACCACTCAGGTAACAACCTACTGTTAGTACAACAGGACATGATCTGCTGTTGTTTCAGTTTTTAAAACAGTCCAGATATCATCTTAACTTCCTAATTAAGAACATTTTATTAATCACAACTTCTCCTCAATATTCTAACCAACGAGCCTCTCATTGTACTGCCATTGATAAATCATTCTGTCCACAGATACCACAGCTAACAAGGAGAGGAAAATTGAAACAAGGGTTGGCTTAATGATAAGTTGGCCATGGGACTGTTCAGCAGGGCAGATACATGATTTATAGGAATCATGGTTCAGTCCAATTTGGAACTGAACTCAGACAATTCTGAACCGAAACCTTCCTGTGAAGCCTTCATCTAATTAGCAATTGTAGATTACAAGGAAAAATTCCATATCCATCCTTCTCCTTGCCAACCTCCTAATAATGACTGATACATCCAGTTCACTTTGTTAGCTAATCTATCAAAACAAATTCTCAGAAGCCCCTTGCAACTCTAAGCAAAATGTCCTGCATCTTAAAACCTCGACTGTACAAAAATAGGTGAACAATCATTAGGCTTAACAGAGAGCTCTATAGGCTGGTTTCCTATACCATCCATACCCAGATTTGAGTATAACCCTACTGTTACTATCCCTCTTATAAAAATAAGGAAGAAATCGACTTAAGCAATAGATAGGATTACTCTGGATATAACAATAATGCCTAAAATTCTACAGATGAAGGTTTAGTAAACCCTTATGCTAACATGGCATACTCAAAATTCACTTAGATGAGTAGAGTCAATACCTGCAAAGGGTTCACTTCAATATAGTTTTGAACACAAGTCTACAGTAGCAATCCCAGCTCCAATTTCTGAACCAATTGAATGGAATGAAACAGGGAATTCATCAAGAACAGTCCATGCTTTCATTAAATGGATCATAACAGAAGAATATCGTAGGATCGAACAGATCAAAACAAATACTTAATCTTAGATTTCCTTGACACCACTCAACAGTTTAAACAACTAAATGTTCTCAGCAAGGAGAGGCAAATGAAATACCTGAGATGTATTATGCTGTATCCACACCAAACAAAAATCAGACGCAATTTCAGAGAATAGGGATGCCTCAAAGGAGATCAAAAATGCTGCAAACCAAACATCAAACAAGTCTTGATCACTTAAGAACAGAGAAGATCAGAGATTCGTAGTCTCTGTGAAAACCGAAGATTCAATACTCACCATGATCCTCATGGTTTGACCTTCGATTGCAACAACCTTGTTTGAATGAGATCGAACAGATTTCTCAACCTGATTGCTCAAAAGAAATCAGAAACTCGATTCAAGATCTCAGTGAAATAATAGGATCAAAAAGAGAGGCAAAACAACACTCACCAGTCTTCGACATTTGGATCGAAAGGAAAAAATACTAAACAACCAATTCAACTCTAGATCGATCTCTTTCTGACAAGAATTGCAGCTGATCGAACTTCAACGAAGACGATCAATTATCTTCAGCAGTCCAGATCTGATCGAAACAGTAGATCAACGCCGAGTACATCGAAAGAGACGCCATAGATTTCCGATCAGAGCTACGCCCAGGGTTTGTCAAAGGGTCGATCGAACGATTGAAAGAGAAACACTCACCACCTGAACTCTACGCCGAGCATCCAACGCCATGGTCGACTGCTTCTTCACGAACTCAGCCTTCAGTCACTCATCGAGGAAGAGCGTCGATCCGCCATTGTTGAGTCACAGCCTCCTCTGAGATCTAGGGCTAGATCAAAATTGGGGTGAAAAATATTTGAAAATAAAAATTGAAGGGAAAGAAGAATTTCTAACAGAATTGTTGTTAGGAATCACTGCTCGAGTCTCTTCTTATAGGCTGTAGGAGGAAGAGAATGGAGGGAAAGGGAAAAGTTGGTTACAGAAAGAAAGAAAAAAATTTTGAAATGAGATTAGCTCTTCCAAGGCTAAATGGATCAGGCACTGAGTGGGCTGGTCTATAAAGCCCACTCCCAATTGGTTAAAGAAAATATTGCAAAGTACCCAAAGGAAAGAAATATAATGTATAAAACCAAGATATGATTTGTAGGAAAAAAAATTATTCTACCAAAAATATTAGACAGTGGAGTTACAAATCTCTCCCCCTTGAAAAATTTCGTCCTCGAAATTCGAAGACCCCCAAAAATAAATCTCAGCAATCACAAAAGATCCAAACACCAGTCATTTATTGAAAATAGGATTTCAAAAGAAACAGAGTACAATCAATTCAATCAAACAGAGTGGGATAGCGCTCCCGCATCTCGTCCTCGTGGTCCCACGTGGGCTCTTCCGGAGAGTGGTGTCTCCACATGACGCGGACAAGTGGAATGGTCTGGTTCCGCAGTCTTTCTCCCTCCGGTCCAGGATCTTTACTGGCTGCTCCTCGTAGGTCAAGCTCGGACCCACCTCTAACTCTGAGTAATCCACTACATGGCTCGGGTCTGGAATGTAACGTCGAAGCTGGGACTCATGAAAAACGTCGTGCACTCCCTCCAAGCTAACTGGAAGCGCTGGTCGATATGCCACCTCGCCAATCCGTGCCGTCACATCAAAGGGCCGATGTATCTGGGCTGAGCTTTCCGTCTCTGCCGAAATGAATGGTGCTTCTGGTTGGTGGGATATTCAGGAATACCATGTCTCCAATTGCGAATTCTAATGGTCGCCTGCCGATGTCCGCCCCGTGCTTCTGTTGATCCTGTGCAACTCTGAGACGCTACCCGAGCCTTGAGACCCTGTACGATAATTACACACAATAAGTTTGGAATATCACGCTTTGACATGGATCGAGGATCAAATAGTCACGAAGTGGAAGGAATTTCAATTACAACTTAGAGGAGCAAAATCATGAAGACAACTATTAAGTACGATCAAAAATCGATAGTTCAACACAAGTAAACTAGAACAAGATAGAAAATCATGGTTAGATAGACATGACTTTAGATCGGAGTTTAGACAAGTCCCAATGAAGTACGAAACCACAATCTGGTAATATACAATTTTGAGGAATTCAATGATCTAACAATAAAATGCTAGAAATAAAATTTAGCAAGGATTGATTGAGGAGACGTACGCAATACTCAGGAGATACAGTATCAAATCAGGATGAACGTGCAAGGATCTGTGATTCTCGTAAACCAATAATCATATGAAAAGGGATATAGTTTCCATGGTGTCCGGGAACATATAGCTATTCGAAATCACTTCGCCTAGAATCCCTACCCCGCCAGTATATATCTGACTGCAGTGGACTTTCGGCCCCGTGACTCAAATAACAATATGTCACCGAAATAATTTGTCAACCTTATCCATTTTCCAACAATCATTGACGAAGCAACCCAAGAGATCAAGGTATGAAGAATATGTCAAGTCTCGACAGTACTCGAAAATCTATGATTATCTGAAATCACTTCAACTTAGAGTTCCTGCCTCGCCAGTGCGCTACTGGCTGCAGTGAACCCTCAGTCTCCATAATCCAGCTAATGGCTGCAGCGCGCAACTGTCATGCCATAGTAGATCATCGAATAGCCTCTCGACTTTATCCCTAGGGATTTCAAAAGAGTTTCAAGGAATTCAAAATGAGTGTCAATAGTCCAAGTCACGGAAATGGTGAAGTTACCTAACTGTTAGAATACAAGGATTTATTAGGTACTAAGAGACGACAAGGGATCCCATCGGTGAGTACAAAGGGCAACTAGGAAGATTTTAAAATTTCAAATAGGGCGAAGTTTCAAATGATGACGGAATATCAACTGATATCTGAAATGGTAACAAGATTCCATATATGGGACGTTATCCCGAAAGGATAACAGAGTCCCGAAGGATGAACTGAGGCAAGGTATTAGATAGGAGACAAGCTTAAAATAAGAAATAAAATCCCGTACTGGAAACAAGGTTCAACAACATCTCAATTTAACAACGAAAACTCAGACAAAATTTCGAAGGAAAAACAACCTCCCATAGGATACAAGGCCTCAATTAGAGAACCAATATCAACAAGGTCATGATTAGAAAATAAAATCTCGACTAGAAAATCTTGATGAGGAAACAAGGTTTAGAATAGTGACTAGAAAACAGGTTATAATAGGAGACAAGATATTGGATTGTAAACATGAAACAAGCGAATCTCAATAGCAACATAATCGTAAATAGAGAACAAATCCTGAATAAAGTCAAGAATAGGAAATAAAATCTCAAACAAGCATCAATAGAAGCGAAAGTTCAAACAAGGTTTCAGAATGATATTTCAAGTAGAAATAATTCTAGAATAGTACAAGTTCGATTTGCGAACAGAATATCAATAAACGAGTAGGAACAAGTATCCATGAAACAAGCAAAATCTTGGATAGGAGACAAGATCGAAACAAAATAGTGGACCAACAACTCTCGACTAGAAAATCAAAGTCATGAATGAGGAAACAAGTCTCGAATAGAAAACGAAATCTTCAAAACCCTCAAAGGTATCCTCAACAATGTCCTAAATAGGACAAAGCACAAATAATGCTTCGAATGAGGAACAGGGTTTCGAAATAAATCTCGAGTAGGAATTAAATCTTAATTAACACGAAGTTGATAAAAGAACAAAATTACAAATAGGAGTCATCACTAGGAAACAAGGTCATGAATGAATGTGCAAACGGTATCGAATAATAGATTTCAAACAAATATCGAATTGTGGGTCTGAAACAAGTTTGTCGAATATGAAACAGTATCTTGAAATAAGTTTCGAACATCAATCAAGGTTCCAAAATAGGAACAAGAAGTTTCAAGAAATGATCAATGTGTTTTTAAGGGAAGACTGGATTATTAATCAAGATACATGGTTTTCCCAACCATGCAAAAGAAATCTTCTGTCTTCGATCTATCTTTAGTGTCCTGACGTAGACTGGTCCATGCGATAATGCTCCATATAGCTGCTGAATTTGGAGAGGCGGGTCCTTCTGCTGCGGTCCTGGTGCTCCTCGTGCTTGTTCTCGGGAGTGCGATCAACGGTCTCCGGATAATCTTTGACTTGGTGAGTAGGTGATCCGCAGTACTAGCGTAGTCTCCGTCTTTTGTGGCACTCTTTGTGGTGATGTCCTGACGACGGAAGAAATTGTAAGTGGTCGTCGTCTGAATCTGAGTCTGGATCTCCCGCTGGAGCTGAAGCACAAAACCTCTGATAGAAATATACGTCTGCTGGCATGCTGGCTGTTGAGAGCTACTCCCGATGATGCGACTGGTGGTGTGACCGAAGAAATGCCGGCTGAGTGTTGCGATGCTTTACGGATCCATAGTAGCTGCTATCTCCGTCATAAGTCTTCATATCTTTCATAAGCTTCAGCTTCAGGTCTCATTCTATTGTCAGTGCTATATTCTGGATCTTCTGGCTGGTGGCACCAATCTCCGGAGTAGTCGGGTCCTCAGGGACTAGGATGATTTTCAGTGGCTACTCCAGGTTCTCGATCTGCTCCTTGGTGCAAAATATGTGCTCGGTGTCAGAAAAGTCCAAGGGTCTGAGAGTCTGGAAGTCAGAAGTCCTACTTGGCTCGGAGAGTGCATCCACAAGTCTGACTTGGAAAGGATGGCCTGCTCCCTCTGGTTGTCAAGGGACTCTTCAAACGTCTCCGTCAACTACGTACTACCCATGGGGATAGTAGGGTGATAGAAGGTAGTGGAAGCTCGAAACCTTCAAGTGTAGGTGGATCAACAGTTCTGGTGTCGCGTGCTTCTGAACTATCTGAAAAACAGAAAACCATTAAAATAACCTAGACCTAAATACAACAAGTGTTTATAGAATATAAATATACCTGATACACATGATATACCTGATATACCCTTAAATCCCGATTTTCCTATGCTGTGATCAAGTTTCCCTAGTGTAATCAAGTCCCCCAATAGTACGCTAAGACCTAGGTACCATTAGGATAGACCTGCATGGGCCACCACTAAAAATATGTCACGATCCGCTCCCGAATAATCGGACACGAGTCGGACACGCCCAGCCTTCATTGTTTAGACACAATGAAGTAAGCTGTACCAAGCTAGGGAAAACTAACTAGATAAACATGAAAATATAGAATCACAGCATCTAAAACGTATCCCAGAATGATCACCATAATCCACAAATCCAGATATCATAATGTACCAGAATCAACAGGAATGAAAGTGCTATGAACTCTAAAGTCAATATCTCAAAGTAAAGCTAAGTAATCTAAACCTGAAGCCTCAAGCTAAGCCTCATCCTGCTCAGCTAAATCCTGGGCTCTGGCCCATAGAGTAGATCAATGTCCTGCAAGCATACCTGCAACATATCCTATTCAGGAGCGGAGCAAAGTACAGTTCTAGGTAATGAAACATGAACATGGTATGAACAGAGTACAGGAGTACAGGAAATGAAATACAGGAATGAACATGAAAGTACAGGAACTATAGTACATGAAATGAGTACAGGAGTATAGTACATGAATGTAAAGTACAGGAACATGTAAAGTACAGGAATGAAACTATAATCCTGAAGTACCAGACATGACAAGTGCACAATATCGAAATACATCTAGTCCATGTGACCGGCTGGGGTAAGTACAGGAGCATGCACAGGAGTACATGAATATGGTACGACTTAGGACCCGCGTGCACAGTGCGAGGCCTAAGCTAGGTACAGGAATATATAGTAACCGGGATTGGTCACATGGCTAGTGTATTTCCCCACCCGATACTAATAAGTACAAGAACAAGAGTACAGGAGTACAGGAGTACAGGAGTACAGGAGTACATGATATCGTGCCATGACGTGTCACAAGAAAGGTACAGAAATGTAAATGCACAAAACCATAGAAAAGTACTTGCCTTTGCTCCGGGAAAGTACGGGTAATCAAGAACTGGATGTCTTCCTGAATTTAAATTATTGATACAAGTGGGTTAAAAACTAATCAAGATCTAAATTGATGTTTTATAAATCTAACATGCCAACTACACTATGATATTGGTTTTAAGCCCTTTCCCATCATTAAACTTCCACCACTTATAATTCAATACCACTACTCAATTTAATACTAAAATTATCAATCATTTGGTTTAAAAAAAATAACTCTAAGGAATAACCACACATCATCTCCAGTCCTTCCATTTAGTCAAAATATTGAACATATAACTTGAGTTAATGAGAACTCAATATCCAGCTATATGAATATCAAATTACCATTATATCAACAATGATTTACAACTCAGTTATATTGCCTTGGACCTTATTCAGTTTCTGAACCCCAATCTCAGATTAAAATCTGAGATTCCAAACCTCAGGCTTGACTGAGATTTTAAACCTCAGATTTAACTGAGATTTGGTTCTCAGGTTGCACACTTGATAAAGCATTAGGCAATGATATGGACTTTAACTAGACAAAAGTGGTTCCTTCCAGTTCAGGTTATACTGCCTACCTCAAATTTGGTTTGAGCCTAAATCTAACTATACACCATCCCAACCACTCAGGTAACAACCTACTGTTAGTACAATAGGACATGATCTGCTGTTGTTTCAGTTTTTAAAACAGTCCAGATATCATCTTAACTTCCTAATTAAGAACATTTTATTAATCACAACTTCTCCTCAATATTCTAACCAACGAGCCTCTCATTGTACTGCCATAGATAAATCATTCTGTCCACAGATACCACAGCTAACAAGGAGAGGAAAATTGAAACAAGGGTTGGCTTAATGATAAGTTGGCCATGGGACTGTTCAGCAGGGCAGATACATGATTTATAGGAATCATGATTCAGTCCAATTTGGAACTGAACTCAGACAATTCTGAACCGAAACCTTCCTGTGAAGCCTTCATCTAATTAGCAATTGTAGATTACAAGGAAAAATTCCATATCCATCCTTCTCCTTGCCAACCTCCTGATAATGACTGATACATCCAGTTCACTTTGTTAGCTAATCTATCAAAACAAATTCTCAGAAGCCCCTTGCAACTCTAAGCAAAATGTCCTGCATCTTAAAACCTCGACTGTACAAAAATAGGTGAACAATCATTAGGCTTAACAGAGAGCTCTATAGGCTGGTTTCCTATACCATCCATACCCAGATTTGAGCATAACCCTACTGTTACTATCCCTCTTATAAAAATAAGGAAGAAATCGACTTAAGCAATAGATAGGATTACTCTGGATATAACAATAATGCCTAAAATTCTACAGATGAAGGTTTAGTAAACCCTTATGCTAACATGGCATACTCAAAATTCACTTAGATGAGTAGAGTCAATACCTGCAAAGGGTTCACTTCAATATAGTTTTGAACACAAGTCTACAGTAGCAATCCCAGCTCCAATTTCTGAACCAATTGAATGGAATGAAACAGGGAATTCATCAAGAACAGTCCATGCTTTCATTAAATGGATCATAACAGAAGAATATCGTAGGATCGAACAGATCAAAACAAATACTTAATCTCAGATTTCCTTGACACCACTCAACAGTTTAAACAACTAAATGTTCTCAGCAAGGAGAGGCAAATGAAATACCTGAGATGTATTATGCTGTATCCACACCAAACAAAAATCAGACGCAATTTCAGAGAATAGGGATGCCTCAAAGGAGATCAAAAATGCTGCAAACCAAACATCAAACAAGTCTTGATCACTTAAGAACAGAGGAGATCAGAGATTCGTAGTCTCTGTGAAAACCGAAGATTCAATACTCACCATGATCCTCATGGTTTGACCTTCGATTGCAACAACCTTGTTTGAATGAGATCGAACAGATTTCTTAACCTGATTGCTCAAAAGAAATCAGAAACTCGATTCAAGATCTCAGTGAAATAATAGGATCAAAAAGAGAGGCAAAACAACACTCACCAGTCTTCGACATTTGGATCGAAAGAAAAAAAATACTAAACAACCAATTCAACTCTAGATCGATCTCTTTCTGACAAGAATTGCAGCTGATCGAACTTCAACGAAGACGATCAATTGTCTTCAGCAGTCCAGATCTGATCGAAACAGTAGATCAACGCCGAGTACATCGAAAGAGACGCCATAGATTTCCGATCAGAGCTACGCCCAGGGTTTGTCAAAGGGTCGATCGAACGATTGAAAGAGAAACACTCACCACCTGAACTCTACGCCGAGCATCTAACGCCATGGTCGACTGCTTCTTCACGAACTCAGCCTTCAGTCACTCGTCGAGGAAGAGCGTCGATCCGCCATTGTTGAGTCACAGCCTCCTCTGAGATCTAGGGCTAGATCAAAATTGGGGGGAAAAATATTTGAAAATAAAAATTGAAGGGAAAGAAGAATTTCTAACAGAATTGTTGTTAGGAATCACTGCTCGAGTCTCTTCTTATAGGCTGTAGGAGGAAGAGAATGGAGGGAAAGGGAAAAGTTGGTTACAGAAAGAAAGAAGAAAATTTTGAAATGAGATTAGCTCTTCCAAGGCTAAATGGATCAGGCACTGAGTGGGCTGGTCTATAAAGCCCACTCCCAATTGGTTAAAGAAAATATTGCAAAGTACCCAAAGGAAAGAAATATAATGTATAAACCCAAGATATGATTTGTAGGAAAAAAAATTATTCTACCAAAAATATTAGACAGTGGAGTTACATATAACTTAGTATAGTCAGAAGTGAGTGCTTCCATTCTGACTTGTGCACTTTGAAGACTTTTCTTCTCTTTAGAAAGTTCTTCTTTTAGTTGGTCAATAACCTTGTCTTTTTCTTTGGATGACTTGGTAGTCTCGTGTAATAAGAGCTTAATGGAAGAAAGCTCACCAGACTCACTAACATTATCTTTAACCTCAGCTAGTAGGTCGGTAAGTCTTCCTATTTCACCTTTGTACTCTTTGAGTACCTTCTTAGAGGTCTGATATTTGCTACGCAGTTTCCTGTAATCACTTAACAGTTCACTGAAGGCTTCTCCTAATTGCTCAAAGGTGAAGTCATCATATGTATCAACTATAGGTTCAGAGAGTACTTGATCAGATGCCATAAAGCATACATTTGCAGCGTCTTCTGATTGTTCATTTTCTGAGTCGCTGGCTTTACTTTCATGCCATATGCTGGTGTTGGCATACTTCTAAGATGTTGATCTTTTCAGGTTTTCTTTCTCGTATCTGTTGCTCTTCTTGTTTGTTGATGTGTTTGTAGGACAGTCCTTCTTTATGTGTCCTTTCTTCTTACAGCCGTAGCAGACATCGTCATCTTGATACCAGCTGTTGCCGCCATTGTTCTCTTTTGTCTTCTTCTCATATCTCAAGAATCTTTTGAATTTTCTTGCAAGGAGTGCTTGATCTTCAGCATCATATTCACTATTGTCTGAATCATCTTCAGCAGATCTTCTGTGCTGAGCCTTGAAAGCGATCGTCTTCTCCTTTGGTGTAGGCTCTTTAAAGTCTTGTAACTCTAGTTCATGAGTGAGTAGCTTACCCATGAGTACTTCAATTGTCATAGTAGTGAGGTCGTTTCCTTCAATGATTGCAGTAGCCTTCGGAATCCAGTTCTTTGTAAGTGCTCGCAGGAGTTTGCGAATCTTTTCATGGTTACTGTAATCTTTGCCTAGGGAGGACAAAGGATTTATAATATCCAAGAATCTTTCGAACATCTGAGTAACTGTTTCGTTGGGCTTCATCATGAATGCCTCATACTCTTGAGTAAGTCTGCTGACCTTTGATTCTTTGACTTGAGTTGTGCCCTCATGTGTGACTTCAAAAAGTTTCCATACTTCATTTGCAGTTGTGCAGATAGATACCCTGTTAAATTCAGTTCTGTCTAAAGCACAAAATAAAGCGTTAATAGCACGTGCGTCAAGACTGGCCTTTTTCTTTTCTTCCGCTGTATATTTGTCATGGGGTTTTTCAGTTAAAACTCCATCAACATTTATACGAGATGGCTTTTTATAGCCATCAATAACCACAGACCATAAATCAAAATCAAGAGATTTCAAAAAGAAACTCATACGTGTTTTCCAATAGGTGTAGTTTGTGCCGTCAAACAGTGGAGGTCTATTTGTGGCTTGGCCTTCACTTGTGAATTTTACAGTTGCCATGTGTAAAGCTGTGATCTATATAAAATTGAATATAACTGCTCTTTTACCTTGTTTTACCTGTATAATCCGCTTTGATACCAATTGTAGGAACAATTGGGATCAGAATATAATACCTCTAGATGGAGATCCTGCTCTGATACCAATTGTAGGAACGAAATCATAAAGCAGAATATTCTAGAGGGAGAGTGAATAGAGTAGGCAGCGGAATATTACTAATTAAAAACTTGTTAGCAGTTAGATCACAGATATAATAATAATCACAAGAAGTAAATAACATAATTTAAAAGTGATCAGAAGGCAAGCGCAAACACCGAGATTTATACTGGTTTTCCTCTGGTGAGGACTAGTCCAGTCGAAAGAACTCTAGCTTCCAGTTGAATCCACTATTGAAAAATCCTGCAAGTTTTCATACGAAGTCCTTGCAACTTCTACAGATGCGAGCTTTGATACGAAGAACTCGTCCAACTTCAATTGTGAAGAGTTGAATCTTCTATCAAGCCTCTGATTACAATCACTCTGAAACTTCTAAACCGTACCGCACTAGAAATCGACTAGAGGATTGTAACTGGCTTGGGATTTGAAAATGAAAGCTTTTTAAGAACTTTTTGGAAGACTGTAAGCTTTAAGAAGAGAAGATTGAAAGTGAAATTGGTGTGTTGAAATGATCGAAATGCTTCTCTATTTATAGCTTTTCCAAAGACAGAACTCTGACAGAATTCGGGCAGAATTTGGACAGAACTCTTTGTAACAACCCGTAACTGAAGGATGACCAAGTTCAAAAATCCAACGTTCACTAACGTTCCAAATGGCCGAACTCTGGCCGAACTCGGGCCGAGTTCTCCTGAGGTTCTGCCAGTTCATTTTTAGAGAAAATAAATTTTGGCTTTTTGAACAATCCTTCAAAGGCTTTTTGTAAAAAGAATATTTTTCAAAAACGTAAATCATTTGTAAAGAATATGATGGTTTTGAAAAACATTTTTGGATAGCCTATTTGCCAGTACGACTCGGTGTACAATGTATTCCTAGACTCAATAAAAAGAAAAATTATATTGCTTAGCAGGAAGTACATTATGAATGGCAAATAGCTTCAGTCTTGAACATTGTTGATAACCATTGTTGAGCAGTGTCCAAAACGTCGTAGGTAAACATCTGAGTACACTTGCATTTATATCGAGACAGAGTTTGATCAATTATTAAAATCAGGTTTGACCATGACCAATGGGCCAACTGTGGCAACCTTCCCGAAGTTAGTGCAATAAACTTGCATTTACGATGACGAATTTGCCTCTTCGAATTCAGCCAAGTCAAAACGGCTATTTAAAGCACTCGAAGAACTCAACGGTCGGACCAATGAAGATGCGTCATACAAACAGATGCACCGGTCAGACCGCGCATCATACAGACACGCCCATCAACACCAAGTACCTTATAAGGATGTGACCCATGCGTCCCTATGTGCCTAGTGGAACGCAGATCAATTCGCCTACTCAAAGGCCCATCACCCATCAAGAACATTAAATGCTGACACGACAGCAGCCATGCCTCGATGACAGAACAACAATAGCTTTTATAGGGAACGAAGCGCCGCTGATGTCAGCATCATCATTACTCTCCTCTGGCGGTTACAAACCACGTGTCGGATCGACCATTCGCATGCGCCTCCGCAGTCATGCGCTAGAAGACTCGCATGCGCCTCAAAAGCCGTGCGCCCAGACCGGTTCGTGACTCCTGAAGGTTACGAGCCAAAGTCTTCTCATACGCCCAATCCCAGGTGCATCCTGTTAGATCACTCTCTACCAAATCTGAGATCTTTTGAGACATAGACGTACGCCACGTGTCCTTTGACTCAGTTCAGCCTATGAAGGGGTGCTAACCACCCAAGATCTCAGCAACCGAAAGATCCTCTCTACTGCCACGTGCTAGCCACAAATGCAGCATGAAGGATTCAACCCACAAATTATGGCGCATCATTCATGCGCCCTCCTTCCGTCAGCATCAGCCACATGGCGTTCCCACGAACAAAGCGCATCCTATATGTGCGCGCATGAGCAGCCCAACCTGCTACTTATAAATAGAGGGATCATTTTCTTCTTCCACACACACACACAGATATACAGAGACGCACAGTCAAAGACAGACATAACCAGAACATCAGAGCTATCACCCACAGAGATCGGAAGAGACACTCAACGTCTTTTTTCCCTCCGCAAGCTCCGATATCCAGAACAACCCAGATCTTCAGAGAATCGAAAATCGTTGTCAGATTGTCAACGGAGTCAACGTATTATCACTCGCTCCACCGATACATGACCCAAATAAAAACAAAAGTGTACTCCTAGGACTATATCAAAGTCCAACATTGTAACACTGTTCTGTTTGTAATTAAAATTACAATCAAAGATTTTAATAACAAACAAGCTGGCGACTCTGCTGGGGACCTCTTTCTCCTCCGCTGAGAAAGCTGTATCACAATCTGACGACGTGAAGGTGGGCTCCTCCTACAAGATACTGGTCGTATGCCTCAATCAACAGGCGTATGAGGAGTTCATCTCTGAAGGCAGCGCAAGTCCTTCGAAGCGGCTGCCAAAGCCGAAGAAGACTCGCCAAGTTTGGGTGCGCAAGGTCGAGGCCCCTGGCACCATCACCGAAGGGGATGCGCCGATGCAGCCTACCCTTCCCGCTGACGTCTTCAGCAGCCAGGATGTGCCTGTGGGTGCAGCATATCTCTCGGAGAAACGTGGGGCTGACCACATTCTCCAACCATCTCCTTCTCAGACAAGAAAGATGCATCGACAGAGCAAGGGCACACCTAATGCCCTGCGTATTAACTCTGATGCACCGCAAAAGGCTTATGTCTTTGACAGACTCACTCGCTGTCGTGGCAAGGAGAATTTGGACTCTGAGTACTATGCGCCCCAGCGGGCTGGTACGAAGAAGTCCAAGGCAGCATGGGCCACGCGCCTCGAACGTTCTATGCCAACAGTAAGTCAGAGGCATGCACTCACAATCATGTACGCTGTCGATGGTAAATTGTATAAGGTTGACTCGGGTGCTTCTGCACCGCCAACCGGCCAACCTTCAAAGACCTCGTTCCCCTTGGGCGCATCTGCTGCGCTTTCAACCAAGCCGTTCGAGGCAAACTCTATGGTCTTGAACCCCTGCACCTACATTGGTTGTACGTCTGAGGCTGGTTCAAGCCACTCTAAATGTTGCTCCCCCACTATTGATCTGGGTGCATCTTTTGCGCCGGATCAGGGGTGCAGCATTTACTTGACCACCCCGGCGCTTGGCCTTGCCATGCGCCTGATGGGGGTGTGAAGGTGGCACTCTCCTATGACGATTTGCGTAATGTGATCATTCACAAATGTCGATCAGGAGAGTCAACTGACAACCATAATGCACCCCTCATAGGGCATACCTATGCTGCAGTCACTATCAATTGTTGTTGCAAGACAGCAGTCCTACCATAAAGGCAGTCTGTGTTCCAGCGCGGCTGCAATCATCAACACCCCTCCAACGTCGCCTCGGGAAAAAGGTGTCGATTGAAGAGGAGCCAGAACTAAAGGTTGCTTCTTGCAACGTAATCTCTAACTCCTCGTCAATCCAAAAGGTGACTGGAAACTCCTCGACCTCGTCCTCATCTAAGAGCAAGCCGAGGAAAACCAAGACGACTGTCCCATCCTCAGGAGTGTTTGAAGGCACCCGGAGGAGAAAGAAGATCTTGGAGGAAGCTGGAGGTAGTCAAGCCCTTGTTGATCTTCATCCCAAAGACGAAGATATCCCCCAGAACATAGCTATGGATAGTCAGGCCCTTGTTGACCTTCATTCCGAAGACGAAGATATCCTCCAGAGCATAGTTGGGGGTAGCCAGGATGAAGCTCCAGGAGAAGTTCTTCTTCCAAAAGAGAGCGAGGCTGAAAGCGTAGCTTCAACCGATCCATCCACTTCCAGTCACGTCATGACAATATACATGACGGGAGGTGGTGATACGGAGTCAGATGCTCCACCAGCAGACCTCATTCAGCGCATAGATACCTTGGAGGAGGGACTCAAAACCCTCTCTGCCTTCATGCAAATACTGACTCAAGCAGTGTTTGAGATACGGTCAGCTTTGGCCCGGGCACCTTCTACTAATCCTGACCCAGGAGTCAATGGGGAATCAAGTGTGCCCCTTTAACGGGCATCCTTGAATACCGATTGCCGCGAAGCACCGCTAGTGTCGGAACCTTTGAATGTACAACTCCAGATTGTACCACCCTCTCTGCCTCCCAGATCCATGGAAGACGTGGTTGAGATGATCAGGGACTTGCGTGAGCGCTTCGAGTCAAAGAACAGACAGGAGGAGCGCCAGAAGATGGGGATCCCACAACTATACCCCCTCGAATAGAACAAAGTGGTTTATCCTTCCAAGTATAAACCACAAACATTGATACCATACGACGGAAAGGACTCTCCATGACGTTATCTGACGTACTTTCAGTCTCAAACGGGACATCTCCCGAAGGAAGACGCACTACTCACCAGCCTGTTTGTCGGAGCATTGAAAGGTGTGGCTTACGACTGGTACTGCAGTCTCCCTGATAACTCCATATCCTCCTTTGATGACTTGACACGCCTCTTTCTTGATCGTTTTTATGACGGAGGAAAAGACATGACGATGGCGTCTCTCATAGAGGTACGACAGAAGGAGAAAGATACGGTTCGAGCATTCATCGAACGGTTCCGACAAGCCTGCATCAGACTGCCCCTGGGTATGCCAGAACATGTACTCCTCTCCTCCTGCAGCATGAACATGCTTCCTGCGGTTAAGCTCTGGCTCAACTCCACTCCTCCTCCCGACTGGAGTTCATTGATTATTGAGGCCGAATTAGCTGAAAAGAAGGCATGTAATGCTCGCCTCCTGGGAGTCAGTTTCCCTGCCTTTGAAGACAAGAAAAAACGACCTGCTGCCAGCAACCCTGGGCGCAAGACGAAGGAGAAGCAGGCATTGATTGTCAATGCCTTTAAAGGCGCACAAGCACCTACTCAGAAGCGTCCGCTTGCACCAAGGCCAAAGGAGGTCTATTCTTTCAATGATGAAGACACCTTACAACTCTTCGAGATGCTGAAGCAGGGTGACAAGATTAAGTTATCGGACCCGAAGCATCCCGACGAGGTTGGAAGAGTTGACAATCCGAGGTACTATCACTACTATCGGTTTGTCGGACATCCAACTCAGGATTGCTACGTCCTCAAGAACTACATCCAGCGCATGATCAATGCGAATGTCATCTTTGTCGATTACGAGAAGAAGACAGTCTCGGCCAACCTCGTGTCGCTCTAATTCGGCGCCTTGCCGCCAACCACAGCATAAGATGGCGTCGTCCCTATCCTAAAGGCGACAATGGAGGTGGTCAACCTACCACCTACCCGTGACAACG
Organism: Iris pallida; assembly: GCA_029216955.1. NCBI lineage: Eukaryota > Viridiplantae > Streptophyta > Magnoliopsida > Asparagales > Iridaceae > Iris > Iris pallida. Next base: position 3,775,276 of record JANAVB010010797.1, on the reverse strand, counting down.
TGAGTGGACTCATCCTACTCACCATATCTCGGGGAGAGGTCTTATGGGTTCACCGAGACCTCGTCTCTGAAGTTACTCAATCGGGGGTACACTCTACCTCCAAAACCAAAGGCAAAAAGACCAAGTCTTGCCACATGGTCTCTTCCTCCACGGAAGAGGCACTTCCTGTATAAACGCGTTCGCAGCAGAACGCCCAACCCGACGGAGCTGCCGTCGAGGTGGTGCCTCCCTGCACCACCCCTGCTGCACAGGAAGAGGGTCCATCTAGACTTCCAACAGCCAATAAACAGAAGCACGTAGAGGCCCGTTTCGATAAGCTTTTGCGAAGAGAAAAATGCTTTGGGGCTAGCCAAGCCCCACAACTTCGACATACTGGCACAACTTGCCAGTACTCCTGCCCGCTTATCTCTGTTCGAGCTTATTCGTCTTTCCAAAGACACCCACGAAGCTCTCTGAGAAGCCTTGAAGGATGCTTAGTCCTTCATCAGTCAGGGCAAGTAGCCTGAGGATATCCCGACCATATGTGCGCAATGCCATTGTGAGGATGAGGTCATCCCCAACATAACCTTGACCCAACAAAATATGCTACTCAAGCACAACAGGCACAACAGGCCACTCTATTACACAGGGTATGTAGGCTCCATCAAGGTAAAGCGAATTCAGATTGATCCAGGGTCTTCCCTCAGCATCATCCCTAGGACTCTGCTCTCAATACTGGGGATCCTGATGTTCCGTCTGGCGCCTTCCAACACTACAATCAGCGGTTTTAATGCCAGCAAAAGTGAACCGCTTGGCAAAATTCGACTAAAATATCATATCGGTAATCTCTGAACCGAAGTGACTTGCTATATCGTGGACGCCGACGTCAACTATAACCTTCTGCTGGGTCATCCTTGGCTGCACGAGTACATGGTGGTGCCATATACACTCCACCAATGTATGAAGTACGTGTCCACTAACAACATCATCCGAACATAGTTCGCGGACATCTACCCTTTCTAGGGGGTCGAAGCCTACTTCACCGATGCTAGCTTGTATAAATCATTCGATGAAGGGGAAGCCAATGATGCTGATGACGCAGCAGAAACGGCGATAGAGCCGGACATGGAGCAAGAGATGATTCCCGATGCTCCCTTAAAAATTCGATTCAAAGGAAAGCCGCCTCAGATGCTGCCTCCTATGGAAATCAAGCTGCCAGGAAAAGCACCGACTTCTCTAGGTCGAACACCCACTGAAGCTCCCTTGAAGATACGACTCAAGGGAAAACCACCTCAAACGTCGGCTCCTCTAGTAGAAAAACTATAGGGGAAGGCACCTGTCATCGAAGGCGCAGTTGAGGCACCCCTGAAGGTGCATCTTAAAGGCAAACCTCTATTTTCGGCCTCACTCAACCTGCAAGAGAAGGCCCACATAGCCCTCTCAGATCCCAAGGACAAGCCTGTGATGAGTTCTCCCGAACCAGCTCCAGTGCTCACGGATGAAGAGTTAGGAGAATACATATCTACTGATATAGATGCACCTTCTCTTAACAATGTAATCCCACGAGACAAAATCTCGTGTTTTATCAATAATAGAGTGTCTTTCAATTATTCTAGTCTTCCATATTATAATGCCATGTATACACTAGATAACGCTCTATGGTCGTTACAAACACAAATAACGACTGTCAATCATGTAAATCGAGTAGTCCCGTCCCAAGGAGTCAGTTTTACAGTCCCACTGTAGAACTGGGACGAAGAACCCATCATCTTCGGCAAAGTCGAGCGTCATCAAGACCTCCCACCACTCGAGCCAGAATCGGATACCGACAGAATTCAAGTCTATCAATACACGGACAAGACAAAATACCTCATCCAAAAGATGGATTATGATCTGAAAAGCAAAAAAGCCTAAACTACGACAAAGGCCGGCGTCTTCCCCTCCGGCTCCCAACACCTAAAGGAAAGCCGCAGGACTACTATCATCGTACTCGATGGGGGGTGGGCTATATCACGCCACCGGCAACTCCAGAGAGTTCGGAGACAGAAGAAGTGGAACACTCTCATTCATTTGAAGCATCAACTTGGGATTCCGATACCAGTATCGACTCAGTCTTCAGGAAGGTGCTATCAGTCAACATGGCATCTGCACAATCTCAAGAGGATGAAGGCAAAGACCAAATATTGGAATTCTTCGAGGAAGAACCTTGGGCTCAACGTCTAGGAGCGTAGTGGGAGTCTCGTTTTGAATTACGTGAACCCCCTACCGAAGAAGAAGTCGAGCAGATCAACCTTGGAGACGAGTCTTCTTCCAAACCTATCTTCATCAGCAAGAGCCTAAAAGGAAAAGATCGGGAGTCTTTAGTCCAATTAGCCAAAGAATACATCGACGTCTTCGCCTGGAGTTATGAAGATATGCCGGGACTTGACCCCCAGATCGCGATGCATAGGCTTAACATCTTACCTGATGCTAAGCCTATAAAGCAACAATAATGACATTTTCGTCCTGATATTATGAACGCTATCGATCAAGAGGTGGACAAACTCTTGAGCAGTGGGTTCATTCGTGAAGAGCAGCATCCGGATTGGGTGGCCAATGTCGTCCCTGTCACCAAGAAGAATGGAAAGAAACGAGTCTGTATCGACTTCAAAGATCTCAATACTGCTTGCCCGAAGGACGAATTTCTGCTTCCAATCACTGACGTGATGATCGAAAATACATGTATCTTTGAACATGGACGGGTACTCGAGCTACAATCAGATCAAAATGTTCCCCGATGACGCAAAATACATGTCATTCAGGACACCGAAAGGGGTTTTCTGCTACATAGTGATGCCCTTTGGCTTGAAGAATGTTGGTGCTACATACCAACGGGCTATGAGTACTACCTTCTGTCAACATCTACGTAAAACAGTTGATTGCTATGTTGATGATATCGCTGTCAAGAGCCGTCTCAAAGGTGATCACCTACAAGACCTAAAGACAGTCTTCGATCTCATGCGAGCGCATCAAATCAAGATGAACCCCGCCAAATCCTTCCTTGGGGTTTCTAGCAAAAAGTTCTTGGGCTTCATTATCATAACGAAAGGCATTCATGTCGATCCCAAGAAGACCAAAGCCATCCTTGACATGGACCCTCCGAAGAACCTCCGAGAACTTCGAGGCCTGCAAGGGCGTCTTGCCTACATCCGAAGGTTTATAACAAACCTTTTAGGGAAATGTCAACCCTTCACCCAGCTCATGAAGAAGGGAGTCTCCTACATCTGGACAGAAGAATGCCATAAAGCTTTCGATGATTTCAAAGCTTACTTGACGAGCCCGCCAGTCCTGGTGGCACCCGTCGTAGGAAAACCATTTCTCGTCTACATCCGTACCATGGATCATTCCCTCGGCGCTTTGTTGGCTCAGAACAACGATGCAGGCTACGAGCAAGCTATCTACTACCTTAGTAGAATAATGATCGGGGCTGAACACCGGTACAACCCTGTCGAAAAGGAATGTTTGGCTTTGGTGTTCGCCATCCAGAAGACTCGCCATTACGTTTCGGGCCAGACAATTCATGTCATCTCCTGAGTCAATCCACTCAGGATTCTCATGACGAAGGCAGGATCATTTAACTCTCGACTAGCTACATGGGCAATCATGTTGATGCCGTACAACATGGTGTTTGTTCCCAAAAAGCCGTCAAGGGTCAAGCTCTAGCCGACTTTTAGCCGCACACCCCATCCCAGAGTCCTCCAGACTCTATGAAGACATCCCGGATGAGGTCCAAGAATCAAATGTCACAAAAAAAAACTCTGTATGGCGGATGTTTTTCGATGGCACTTCGAGAACAGGCCCCAAAGGCCAAATCATCGCCGGAGTGGGGGTGGTCTTAGTCTCCCTCGATCAGCTGGTCATCCAGCGTGCTTACTCCCCTTTCAAAGCCGTGCTCCAATAATGTTGTCGAGTACAACGCTTTCATCATAGGACTCTAGTTGGTGCGACAACTGGGGATGGATCATCTAGAAGCTTACGATGACTCAAAACTCGTCGTTAATCAAATCCGAGGGCAGTACAAAGTTTGCCATGAAGATCTGGTTCCTTACCATGAAGCTGTATTGAATATTATTTTAATCTTTACCAAGTTCTTCATAGAATACGTACCTCGATTACAAAACCTGGAGGCTGACGCTTTGGCTAGCCTCGCAGCTTCATTAGCAGCACCCCTCGGGACTCAACACTACGTCACGATAGTAGGACGAGACTTGGTCTGTCCTAAAAAGAATCTATGCACACAGATGGCCCATGCCACGACGACAAGTGCTGGTGTTAATGTCCGAGATTGGAGGTTCTCGTTCATCGACTTTGCTGTCTATGGAATTCTCCCAGAAGATCCGAAGGAAGCCGTCTCGGTCAGAAGGCGTTTCCTTCGATTTTACTATGATACAGCTACTAAAATGTTGTACCGACGTTCCTACGATGGACTTCTTCTTCGATGTCTATCCAATAAAGAAGCAGCCGAAGCCCTTCGGGAAGCTCATGACGGGACTTACGGGGCTCATCAACCTGGCCCTAAGTTGCAGGATCGACTGCGACGCATGGGTTACTACTGGCCAACCATGGCAGCCGAAGTCGTCGACTATGCTAAAAAGTGCCATACTTGCCAGCTTCACGCCGACTTTATCCATACACCATCGGAACCATTCCATCCTACGGTCGCTTCCTGGCCCTTTGAAGCTTGGGGCATGGACATTGTGGGACCTATTACCCCTCCTTCATCGAGGAGACACCGCTTCATCCTAGCCATCACCGACTACTTCTCCAAATGGGCAAAAGCAGTTCCACTGACGGAAGTGAAAAGCTCTAGGGTGATCAGCTTCATCAAGTATCATGTCATCTACCATTTCGGGGTATCCCGTAGGATTATCCACGACAATGGTCCTCAGTTCATCTGCCATGTTTTTAACAGATTCTGTGATAAGAATCAAATTCAGAACGTGGCATCAACCGCCTACAATCCGGCAACGAGTAGATTGGCCGAAGCTTTTAATAAGACTATCGTCAGGCTACTCAAAAAGGTCGTGGCATCCAAAGGTCGTGGCATCCAACAAACACGACTAGGACGAAAAGCTCGACGAATGACTTTAGGCCTACCATACAACGGTACAGACTCCGACGGGCAACACACCATTCTTCTTAGTCTACGGGAGCGAAGCGGTACTGCCTCTTGAGATCCAGATACCCTCACTCCCTGTAGCAATCACAAATCAATTGACAGAAGAAGACAATCAACGTCGCCGTCTGCGAGAACTAGAGGCTCTTGACGAAAAACGTCTCCTAGCTCAGCAGCGCATTGAACTCTATCAAGCCCGTATATCACAGGCTTTCAACAAAAAGGTCAAGCAAAGGACTTTCTAAGTAGGCAACCTGGTCCTGGCAGTCAGGAGGTCGATGGTGCTGACTCATAAAATACCAGGAAAGTTCGAGCCCAAGTGGGAGGGACCTTTCATCATAGAGACTGTATACTCAAAAGGTGCTTACCGCTTCGTCTGACCAAATGGGGACTTGTTCATGATGCCCATCAATGGCAAGTTCCTAAAGAAGTACTACTCTTAACATCTTTCAGATATGTACTTCCATCTCTACCTAGCAAGGGAACCAGTGGACCTGATCATCAGAGTTTACATACACCTTCCTTTCATAAAATCTTATGCTTTCGGAACCCAGTTGTTCCGTGGCATTCTATCTCCAGTAGAAGAACAACCACGTCCACATTACCTCTGAGTTGCTCCTCTATACCATGCAAAAAAGAATCTTACACTACATAGGATTGTGCTACGTATCATGTTTACCACGTCCACATTACCTCTGAGTAAACATCCCGTACAGACAACCCCTGCGTTGTTGTACATCGATCGCAGAACTTCCATGTCCATATTACCTCTTAGTAGTTTTGCTTATTTCCCCCAGAGTCACTCCTACTACGTCCATAACACCTCTGAGTAGGAAGATTCCATCATTTGAACCCCATATTTGCCATGTCCACATTACCTCTGAGCAAACATGTCGGTTCTCTCAAACTTATTATCTGTACCTAAAAACCAAGGTGCGCAAAAGATAATAGGTCCACACAAATTACTAGTTCATGATAGCAAAAATGAACACAACACAAAATTTTATATTTTTTATTTAAAAATAAAGGATTACATCCCTAGCAAAGTTGCCAAAATATAACAAAAAAAAGAGACTACAATCCCTAAGCATCACTGGGATTGGCATAAAGCTCTTCGACCCGACGCTTCAAGTCTTCAGCCCAGGTCCCCACAGTCGCCAAGACTCGACGTTCAGCTTCCTGACGCGTCGCTTCCACAGCCTCAGGAGCAGTATCATTCTCGTGCTTAGCGTCCAACTCTTGCCGTTGGCGAGTCAGAGAAAGAACATGTCGAGTAACAACTGCTTCTTCCTCCTTAGACGATATGTGCTCAGCCTGGGCTCGGTCAGCATCTAACAAAATTTGGGCCCGCTGGTCTTCAAGAAGGTGAATCTTGGCAGAGACCTCCGCTATACTAGCATCCAATGAGGCCCGCAGCTCCACCTTCTCCTGCGTGGACTATGACAGTCTCTCCACCGCAGCCTCAGCTTCGGCCACCTCGTGGTCCCAGATGGCCACTGTGGCCTGATAGGACGACTCAACTTCAGCTATTAATATCTCGTTCTCTGCTTCTATCAAAGCAGAAAAGTCATTTCGTCGAATACTCTGAAGTTCAGAAAGATGCTGGTCGAACTCAGCCACCGACGCCTCCAGAATCTCAGCCATATAATCATGGCCCCGGTGGGAACGTATCAGACCAATGTAAGGGAGCACCGTGGCTTTCGCCGTTGCGAAACTCCCATTCGCATTCAACACTGTCGATATGCCCTTCTATAGTATCTTATATTCTGCCTCAATGGTAAACTGTACATACTCATCCGCATCAGCCAATACTTGAGGTATCATAGCAGGAGTTCAAGGAGCTACTGTGGACGGCGGACCTGAAGAAGACCCACCGACCTCAATCTGTAAGGCTGGAACCTCAACAACAGAGGACCCTCCCCCGTCAGGGACTTGGACCTCGCCGCTAGCCCGAGGAGCCAAGAGGACGGAAGGACCCGAATGGGGTGTCGATATCGTCCCCCAAGTAGGGGGAACAACCGAGGGTTCTTGCACCAGCAAACACTTACCCTTTTCAAGACCACCAACGTCTGGAGTTCTACCTGCAGCCAGCTAGGGCCTTCCTCCTCTGACAAGGTAGCATGATCAGCATCCGATATTTCCTCCAGAGTCGGGTTCGGCAGACGAGTCGTGCCTCCTTTATCAGAACCCTCCGCGAGAATGGAGTCGGCCAGTACCTCCTGGACGACAGCCAGCTCGACTTCTACTGCTGGATCTGGGGTAGGGCTCGGCAACGGTATGGTCGACCTTCCTTCATCATGACGAGGAGATAAATTATCCCTCTCCTCTGATACAATCGTGCTTGTTACTCCTACTGCAGGCTCAGGAACCTCTGGAAGAACATCATCCGAAGAAGACGAACTCCATTCCTCTTCCTCATCTAGAAGCACAGCTTCTGCTGGGACCTTGTGTGAGCACCCTGAATTTCGGGTTGAATTTTTATTTTATTTTATTTTATTTTCTGATTGTTTAGTTTCATCAAATAATTAATTTTGTTATTTTTTCCCTTAAGTGTACTTTCCCATGCCTTTGATATTTGGGGTATCAGGGATGTTCAACTATGGAAATCTTCTTCACGAGTTTTGGAGTGGACACGATTACCTTCATGACGGTATATAGTGTCCCATCCAAACTTGTTCCCTTGTACTCTTTCTGCTTCGCTGAACTTCGGGTCGGTTTAGACCATTTGATTGATATTTATTTTTCCCACTCTTTTCTTGATCATTTCCAGCGCATTACCATGACATTTAAATTGGGAGCGCCAGACCAGTCTTTTCCTTGAAACCAACTCCTCATTGATGATCTACTCGAGACGCTCGTCACCCATGACCTTCGTGTCCCACTCAGACACGTCATTTTGGGCTCCATTTGATTCGCACAACTTTCCCGACACGTGACCCGATTTTATTTCACGCCACGGCGTCACATTCATTTTCCAACTTGATTTGTGGGTCCCCTGTCGACCAAAACATGTCAGCCCCAATTATGGACATGGCCCACTTTGAGCCTACTACCCGTCCGCCACTTGTGTCCCATTTATTAGAATCCCCATGTGCTACTTATTTACACATGATCATCAACGTCTAATTTTAATTCATTTATTGCTCGATGTCCGATTTTCATCCAATCCGGCTCCACCGAGCCCAGTCCAGCTTCATGTTGCCCTCCATCGGGACACCCTCATATTTATTGCCCAAAAATATCAATTTCTCATTTTATCTATTTTTATTATTTAATGGGAAATTTTCCTTGAATTTAATCCTTTGGAATGACCTTTTTTCCAACCTATTGTTCCTAGCCATTGATTCACCTAATCAAATCTCATCCATTAAGTTTCCCCCCATACACACTCTCACAGCCACAATTGGCAGCCGGCCCTAAGTTTTAGGTATACACTTTTTCTCTCACTTTCTCACATTTATTTTTACACATCTATTATTATCTCTCTCTCTCCAACTATTTGTTGCAACAACCACAACAAACCATGCAACCCGATCACTCCTCCTCCTCCCTCTCCTCACTGTAGCCGACCACCCCCTGGCCCGACAACCTACTGGCCGGAGCCCCGCCGTGGCAAGTCGACCAGCCATCTCCTCCCTCCTTTCCTCCTCCTCCATCTTATTCTTTCATCACCACCACCATTCCGACCCATTGTGACGCCGCCACCACCTTCGTTTCGCCTGACGGCCACCACCTACCTCGCCGTGGGGCACCGTCGACCGTCGTCGAGGCTGCCGCCGCCCCCCCATGCGTCACCGGCCTCCCCGCGTGAGCCCAGCACACAGCAGCAGTCGCTGCACCGCAGCAGGCGCGCATACGCGAGCGCGCGCGGGCCGCCGTCGTGCGCCGCCGCACCGCCGTGGCCCCCTGGCTATACGCGCGAACTCTGGCGATCAGTCCCTGACGGCCACCGTCCTCCGGGATGCGCCGTCAAGGCGATTCATGCGTTTTGCACGACGTCCCGTCGTGACGCGCGCGAGATTGAGTCCGTTTTGGCGCTCCGTCGCAGCGACTTCGCACGCATTTTCCCGGAGATTCGACCGTTGGATCGGCAATTTCTTTACTCCGTCGCAATCTCGGTATATCCACCTTCACTCATGTCAATTTTCGTCCGTTAATTTTATCGTTTGATACATGAAAACTGGCCACCAAGTTGACCGTTTAAATTGTATTAAATTTGGACAGTTTCACGGGGCCAACTTCGTCAGCTTGTATCTCCTCCACCGCAGCTCCGTTTGGCGTGCTACTAGTTCCGGTGCGAAGCTGGTATAACCCTCTTACTACCCCTCCAGTTTTGTTTCATTGTGAGCTTGTTTGATTGGTTGAATTCGACGCCAAAGTTGGTCGTCCGAATTCGTAATTTCCAACTTGTAAAATTCTATTTTTGAGAACGGGACTCCAGATTTCATTTCTGACACCACCATTAGACTTGTGGCGTCGTTCTGGCATGTTTTCATATAAAGTTTGTTAGATTTGGAGAACGTAGGCCCGGGCACGTTTTTCGGTGCAAAGTGGGTCCCACTTTCTGGGTCAGCTTTTTGACGCCGGCTTATCGAAATCCAATTCCGGATACACCGTTAAGTTCGTATCGTCATTCTGGACTTGTTGACATATAATTTGCTAGGTTTTGGTGGACATTGAATCGGGCACGCATTTCCGTGCAAGTCGGATACCAATATCCGGGTCAACGGGTCATTTTGAGATCGGCTCATCGGAATCCAATTCCGGAGATACCGTTGAGTTCGTATCATCATTCTGGACTCGTTGACAGGTAGTTTGCTGAGTTTTGAGAACTTTGGCTCCGGCACGCATTTCCGTGCAAACCGGAATCCCAAGTTCTGGTCAACGGGCCAAATGGAGATCGGGTCAACGGAATCCAATTCTGGAGATACCGTTGGGTTCGTATCGATATTCTGGTTTCGTGGACATATAGTTTGTTATATTTTGTAGACTTATTTTCTTGCACGTTTTTCGGTGCAAAACGGCTCCGACACGGACACCGTTTTGACCCAAAATTACCTTTTTGCCCTTGTGTCCAAATTGGACCGTTGGGTAGGCTATCCTAGCTAAATTAACCATTCTGGACATGTTGGCGATGTTCATTTCATCGTCCGACAATGTTTGTTGATAATTTCTCTAAGTTTAACCTTTTTATAATTAATTAATAATTAATTCATATAATGTTCGTATTTCGGGATTAGTACAACGAAACTGAGATCAGCCAATTCCAGTGATCTTACATCGCTAAAATTGACAAGTTGGACACGTGGATCACTATAATAAGATTATCAACCTTACCGATAATCTTTTTATATCGATTTGCGTGTCGTAAGTTTCGACGTACAAATAACGAAGTACACTTTATATTAGACTAGAATTGATCCTGTTTGACCAGAGTTGACCAGTTGACCCAAAGTCAATTGTAAGTCAACACTTGACCTAGTTTGACTAGATTATTGACCGGAGTCGACCTAGAGTTGTTTTGACTTAGAAGAACCTAGAATAATGTAGATTGATTATAGAGATTCATTTATTACGACTTGAACACCTTGTAACCTGTGTTGCTTTAAATAGGACTCTGTGGCTTCAGTGGGACCCTCCTTTACTTATCAGCTGTTCAGGTTATCGAGGCGAGTACATTCTCTGATCATTTCATATCCTGCTTAGAATTATTTCCTGCAGAAGATTACTTTACTTGTACTGTCACGTTGGTCACACGGATTGGTACTATATGGATCCCTTCTTGAGATGTTATCCTTAGGGAGCATCGGGTACTACATGATCTGTGTGTTTCACTTACATGGCGTATCATATGCTTCATTGGTTCTTTGATCACTTACGACATATACTCTTATGATCGTAGAGTCTTCCTAGAATCCTTATCCCATTTATGGGACTACTATGTATCACCTTCGGGGTCTATCACCTTCGGGGTCTATCACCTTCGGGGTCTGTTACATAGCATCATAACATAACCTGGCTGGATCCTTGTGTATTGATTGGGAGTACGGGGGAGTATAAGTGGACATGTGAATAATACACCAGTAGTTTCTTATCAGAATCATTCCTTAGTGTCTTATCAGAATCATCCCAGGCCATTTACATGTTCATGATTGTACTCTGACTCACTAGTCACTGCTAGTTCTCTATGTATAGTAGATATTCTATTACAGTTCTCTCTCTGTTTACATACTGCTTTTCTTCAGTACTGGTATCTTACTTTACTGCATGTTATATGTTTTCTAACCTGCTATGAACTGTTGAGATGTAATGTGCTCGTTCCTGTCCTGACTGGACCTGTTGATAAATTTTACAGATAGCCTGGGATTGCCTGCTAGCCTAGAGGAGACACAGTAGAGGTTGTTTAGATAGTTATTTCTTTTTGTCTGGAGTTGTATTTACTTTGTGGATTACTGTATCTTTATTTGAGTTTTGAGATGTATTTCTGGGTTCATGTATCTTAGACACTTAGACTTCTATCTCCTGTATCTCTTTTGGATTTCATGTTTTATCTATTCTTATCATGCTCTACCTTAGATGTGAATGAGTTGTACCTGCTATGTCACCCCCATTCAGGGAGTATAAACTGTTTAGTCTTATACTGTTAGATGCATTGAGACCTAGCACAGCGTTCTACCGCCGACACTGCGGCGTAGGCTGGGCGTTGTTACGTTCTCGTGCCCTAACTCTAGGGTGCGGGTCGTGACACATTTTTAGTGGTGGCCCATGCAGGTCGAGACTAAAAGTGTAGTGGTATTCGAACTAGAGTACCACTACAGCCTGCAGTAGAAATAGAATATATTTTGAAGGTACTCAATCACAGATAGGAACCCTTGAGAGATTTCCGGGACGACCCTGGAGAATCTTATTTAACTTCGATTTGAAAACTCTCTTTTTTCCCTTGATTTAATTTATTTTACTTTTGTTGTTAAATTTGATTTTTACGGATTATTGTTGAATTTGAGTTTGTATTTATTTTGATGGAAGATTTTCGAATTTTGAATTTTGATGATAGCTGTTGCATTTGAGTTTGCATTTTGATGGATTGTGTTCGCTTTTGAATTTTGATGTTCGTTAATAAATTTTGATTTGATTTTTGAGTATTCATTGTTGATTTAATTTGATTTTTGGCAAGATGAAATTATATGGGCTAGGTCATCTATGTTATGGAATCTAGTCTTCTATAGTCACATTAGCCAGCATGGTGAGGACATATAGTCTGACTCTGGATGTATTTCTCGGGTGTGGGAATTTAAGGTTTTCGCAGCCAAGCATGCGGCACCGCGAAAATGTTAAATACCATGATTCTAGAGATATGTGCATAAGTCAAGGGCTCTGTGATTATCGTAGCCTTGCTTACTAGTATGACGAGGATTTAGAGTACCATGATTTTGGATAGACGCATATGATTATCAGATTGTGCTTAAAATATTTTGAACATGTTTTCTCTACTTTTTCTCAGTCATTCAAAAAAAGAATTATTGTTTGTTGTTTTGCCTAGTTTCTTGTCATTTAACTTAAGAGTATGTTTAGTTATTTTCATAAACCTTTGTGTAACTTCTTGCTATGAGTTTTCTTAATACAATGAATCGATGATTTTGCTAGATTTTATCTTGGATTTGATAATTTAGCTCTGGATTTTAAAATGGTTCTTCTTTAAACCGATAAGCAAACAAATTTATCATTAATTCCTTCTTGCTATTAATCTTATATTAGATAATAATAAAACTGTCTTGATTTCGCCAATCACCTGCTCGCAATCTTGGTAGGAATCTAAATGTTAGTCTTAATGTAGAATTAATTTTATTGGGACATGAGAATATGTATACGAATATATATAGCAGACACTTTGCCTAACACGTATGCATGCTACACTTGATTTTTCCACATATCTAGATACATATTGATATGTTGTTGATGTTCAAATTTTTATAACCGATATTTCTGGTTCTCTGCTTTTCCATGTTTAAATTTGTAATTTAAATATAAATTTCATGTTATTAGTTTTGTCCACATAACTGCACCTGTATGTTATACATAGAGTTTCAATTCAAAAAAATTGGTTAAGTTATGTTAAATTTGTAAAATCTAAGACTGTGTGCATATTGACCTTTAATGCTGAATTTCCAAATGTTAGTTCAAATTGCTATTTTATTTTCTTAAATGTAATATTGAGCTACCTTGTGGGAAGTAGGATATAAATTTAAGTTTCATATTCTTACATGCTAGTTTGTGATAAACATTGAGTTGGGTTTTAATGTTCAAGTTCTCCAAAATTCTGAAAACTAGTTACATGTTAACATTTTTACATTGATTTCCATGTTTAGTTAAATTTCAGATTTAATATGTAATATTGAACTGTATGCGTAGATAAATGTATTGGTAATATGATTAGGGTTCATTTCTATCATGATAGGATGTATTGGGAGCATTGAGATAGTTGTGATGTTCAAACTCCTAAATTTTGAATTTGTATTATGTTAATATTACACTGGTTAAAGGTTAGCTTATTTTCAGATATTTTTGTGTGTAAATGCTGAACTAAAACCTGGATTTAACCTTTTAATACTAAGCTATAACCCTGTACAAGGACACACACACACACACTCTGACATAGTATATACTGTCATTTAACCTTACCCTTCCCCTCTATGTTAGGATTATATATCTATAAGGATATATATAGAGTTTATGCATATATGTTATAACGTATATAGATACATGGCTAAGTCTCTATTTTTTATATATATATATATGGTTAGCCATGCATGTTATGATTAAATAGGTTGCGTATTGTAGATTGTTAACCAATATGCCATGATTTGTGTAACTTGATAGCTGTTGATTTGGAACTCAATTTCTCATATACAATTTCATATGTATTCACATACACACACGCCTACTATCTAACCGTATGAACATGTCCCCATACACATGATGCTAGTTTTCCCTCTCTAAAGCTCTCTCTGTATATATATTGTGATTGGATTTCAATGCAAGTGACTTTCAATTCTTTAACTTGTGATTTTGATTTTCTTGGGATAGTACTTTTTTTTTCAAATGATTGGTAGTTACCTTCCTTTATTTTTTATTTTTTATGAGTACCAGTTTTCATACGGGGTGGTAGACAACCTTACAGTTTTGATGGTTTGTTGTTTCCGTAACCTTGGTTTAACACCCTAGACTGCTTGTGTATTTTGATACCCTATGACCGTTTTGTTTTAGCATGACTAGTATACCAAGATGAGACTTTCACTACCACCGTATGCCATGACCCAGTATGCCGTTCTTTTTTTGATGGTATGTTTTATTTCAGTTCTAGAACTTTTATTGTGGGGGTTTGACCTAGAGGGAGTAGGGACATTTTAATTTCGAGGACGAAATTTTTATAAGGTGGGTAGGATGTGAGCACCCTGAATTTCGGGTTGAATTTTTATTTTATTTTATTTTATTTTCTGATTGTTTAGTTTCATCAAATAATTAATTTTGTTATTTTTTCCCTTAAGTGTACTTTCCATGCCTTTGATATTTGGGGTATCAGGGATGTTCAACTCTGGAAATCTTCTTCACGAGTTTTGGAGTGGACACGATTACCTTCATGACGGTATATAGTGTCCCATCCAAACTTGTTCCCTTGTACTCTTTCTGCTTCGCTGAACTTCGGGTCGGTTTAGACCATTTGATTGATATTTATTTTTTCCACTCTTTTCTTGATCATTTCCAGCGCGTTACCATGACATTTAAATTGGGAGCGCCAGACCAGTCTTTTCCTTGAAACCAACTCCTCATTGATGATCTACTCGAGACGCTCGTCACCCATGACCTTCGTGTCCCACTCAGACACGTCATTTCGGGCTCCATTTGATTCGCACAACTTTCCCGACACGTGACCCGATTTTATTTTACGCCACGGCGTCACATTCATTTTCCAACTTGATTTGTGGGTCCCCTGTCGACCAAAACCTGTCAGCCCCAATTATGGACATGGCCCACTTTGAGCCTACTACCCGTCCGCCACTTGTGTCCCATTTATTGGAATCCCCATGTGCTACTTATTTACACATGATCATCAACGTCTAATTTTAATTCATTTATTGCTCGATGTCCGATTTTCATCCAATCCGGCTCCACCGAGCCCAGTCCAGCTTCATGTTGCCCTCCATCGGGACACCCTCATATTTATTGCCCAAAAATATCAATTTTTCATTTTATCTATTTTTATTATTTAATGGGAAATTTTCCTTGAATTTAATCCTTTGGAATGACCTTTTTTCCAACCTATTGTTCCTAGCCATTGATTCACCTAATCAAATCTCATCCATTAAGTTTCCCCCCATACACACTCTCACAGCCACAATTGGCAGCCGGCCCTAAGTTTTAGGTATACACTTTTTCTCTCTCTTCCTCACATTTATTTTCACACATCTATTATTATCTCTCTCTCTCCAACTATTTGTTGCAACAACCACAACAAACCATGCAACCCGATCACTCCTCCTCCTCCCTCTCCTCACTGTAGCCGACCACCCCCTGGCCCGACCACCTACTGGCCGGAGCCCCGCCGTGGCAAGTCGACCAGCCATCTCCTTCCTCCTTTCCTCCTCCTCCATCTTATTCTTTCATCACCACCACCATTTCGACCCATTGTGCCGCCGCCACCACCTTCGTTTCACCTGACGGCCACCACCTACCTCGCCGTGGGGCACCGTCGACCGTCGTCGAGGCTGCCGCCGCCCCCCCACGCGTCGCCGGCCTTCCCGCGTGAGCCCAGCACACAGCAGCAGTCGCTGCACCGCAGCAGGCGCACACACGCGAGCGCGCGCGGGCCGCCGTCGTGCGTCGCCGCGCCGCCGCGTGGGCCGCCGTGGCCCCCTAGCCATGCGCACGAACTCCGGCAATCAGTCCCTGACGACCACCGTCCTCCGGGACGCGCCGTCGAGGCGATTCGTGCGTTTTGCACGACGTCCCGTCGTGACGCGCTCGAGATTGAGTCCGTTTTGGCGCTCCGTCGCAGCGACTTTGCACGCATTTTCCTGGAGATCCGACCGTTGGATCGGCGATTTCTTCACTCCGTCGCAATCTCGGTATATCCACCTTCACTCATGTCAATTTCGTCCGTTAATTTTATCGTTTGATACATGAAAACCGGCCACCAAGTTGACCGTTTAAATTGTATTAAATTTGGACAGTTTCATGGGGCCAACTTCGTCAGCTTGTATCTCCTCCACCGCAGCTCCGTTTGGCGTGCTACCAGTTCCGGTGCGAAGCTGGTATAACCCTCTTATTACCCCTCCAGTTTTGTTTCATTGTGAGCTTGTTTGATTGGTTGAATTCGACGCCAAAGTTGGTCGTTCGAATTCGTAATTTTCAACTTGTAAAATTCTATTTTTGAGCACGGGACTCCAGATTTCATTTCTGACACCACCATTAGACTTGTGGCATCGTTCTGGCATGTTTTCATATAAAATTTGTTAGATTTGCAGAACGTGGGCCCGGGCACGTTTTTCGGTACAAAGCGGGTCCCACTTTCTGGGTCAACGGGACTTTTTGACGCCGGCTCATCGGAATCCAATTCTGGATATACCGTTGAGTTCGTATCGTCATTCTGGACTCGTTGACATATAATTTGCTAGGTTTTGGTGGACATTGGATCGGGCACGCATTTCGGTGCAAGTCGGATACCAATATCCGGGTCAACGGGTCATTTTGAGATCGGCTCATCGGAATCCAATTCCGGAGATACCGTTGAGTTCGTATCATCATTCTGGACTCGTTGACAGGTAGTTTGCTGAGTTTTGAGAACTTTGGCTCCGGCACGCATTTCCGTACAAATCGGAATCCCAAGTTCTGGTCAACAGGCCAAATGGAGATCGGGTCAACGGAATCCAATTCTGGAGATACCGTTGGGTTCGTATCGACATTCTGGTTTCGTGGACATATAATTTGTTATATTTTGTAGACTTGTTTTCTTGCACGTTTTTCGGTGCAAAATGGCTCCGACACGGACACCGTTTTGACCCGAAATTACCTTTTTGCCCTTGTGTCCAAATTGGACCGTTGGGTAGGCTATCCTAGCTAAATTGACCATTCTGGACACGTTGGCGATGTTCATTTCATCGTCCGACAATGTTTGTTGATAATTTCTCTAAGTTTAACCTTTTTATAATTAATTAATAATTAATTCATATAATGTTCGTATTTCGGGATTAGTACAACGAAACTGAGATCAGCCAATTCCAGTGATCTCACATCGCTGAAATTGACAAGTTGGACACGTGGATCACTATAATAAGATTATCAACCTTACCGATAATCTTCTTATCTCGATTTGCGTGTCGTAAGTTTCTACGTACAAATAACGAAGTACACTTTATATTAGACTAGAATTGACCCTGTTTGACCAGAGTTGATCAGTTGACCCAAAGTCAATTGTAAGTCAACACTTGACCTAGTTTGACTAGATTATTGACCGGAGTTGACCTAGAGTTGTTTTGACTTAGAAGAACCTAGAATAATGTAGATTGATTATAGAGATTCATTTATTGCGACTTGAACACCTTGTAACCTGTGTTGCTTTAAATAGGACTCTGTGGCTTCAGTGGGACCCTCCTTTACTTATCAGCTGTTCAGGTTATCGAGACGAGTACATTCTCTGATCATTTCATATCCTGCTTAGAATTATTTCCTGCAGTAGATTACTTTACTTGTACTGTCACGTTGGTCACACGGATTGGTACTATATGGATCCCTTCTTGAGATGTTATCCTTAGGGAGCATCGGGTACTACATGATCTGTGCGTTTCACTTACATGGCATATCATATGCTTCATTGGTTCTTTGATCACTTACGACATATACTCTTATGATCGTAGAGTCTTCCTAGAATCCTTATCCCATTTATGGGACTACTATGTATCACCTTCGGGGTCTATCACCTTCGGGGTCTATCACCTTCGGGGTCTATTACCTTCGGGGTCTGTTACATAGCATCATAACATAACCTGGCTGGATCCTTGTGTATTGATTGGGGGTACGGGGGAGTATAAGTGGACATGTGAATAATACACCAGTAGTTTCTTATCAGAATCATTCCTTAGTGTCTTATCAGAATCATCCCAGGCCATTTACATGTTCATGATTGTACTCTGACTCACTAGTCACTGCTAGTTCTCTATGTATAGTAGATATTCTATTACAGTTCTCTCTCTGTTTACATACTGCTTTTCTTCAGTACTGGTATCTTACTTTACTGCATGTTATATGTTTTCTAACCTGCTATGAACTGTTGAGATGTAATGTGCTCGTTCCCGTCCTGACTGGACCTGTTGATAAATTTTACAGATAGCCTGGGATTGCCTGCTAGCCTAGAGGAGACACAGTAGAGGTTGTTTAGATAGTTATTTCTTTTTGTCTGGAGTTGTATTTACTTTGTGGATTACTGTATCTTTATTTGAGTTTTGAGATGTATTTCTGGGTTCATGTATCTTAGACACTTAGACTTCTATCTCCTGTATCTCTTTTGGATTTTATGTTTTATCTATTCTTATCATGCTCTACCTTAGATGTGATTGAGTTGTACCTGCTATGTCACCCCCATTCGGGAAGTATAAACTGTTTAGTCTTATACTGTTAGATGCATTGAGACCTAGGACAGCGTTCTACCGCCGACACTGCGGCGTAGGCTGGGCGTTGTTACGTTCTCGTGCCCTAACTCTAGGGTGCGGGTCGTGACACCTTGATACCAGAAGCCCCCATGACGGCTTGTATCTCCACAGAAGTCACATCATCCGGGTTCTCCCCTACGGGAGATAACACAATCGGTGGAATGCGCTCATCAGATGAGCCCGCCACCCACTTTGGTCTGCTAGCACCCAATTTTGGAGTTCGGGGTCCCCTTTTTAGCGGCTCCTACAAAAAGAGCATATGTCACAAAAATGGTAGAACTAACCAGACTATGTGGGACGTCCTTACCTCCATAGGAGCTAATTCTGTTGACACCTCTGGTGACATTGCTTTCCTCTGCCACTTCGGGGCAGACGAACCAGCCTCTGTGCCGGCATGTCTCTTCGGGCGATCAGCCGAGGGCTCTGCCTGAGTACCCTCCGAGGATACGGCAGTGGTATCTCGATAACCAACCTCTGGCGGACGGTACAATCGAAGCTTCGCCAACATATTCCCAGTTGCCTCCAATTAGGTGTCGATAATGAAACTGGTCTCCCTATCATATCCAAGGGATATGGTGCTCATCGTGCAATAAAATTTGGCGGCTGAGAAAAGAATCGACGACTGCGGATTCAGAACTGGCATGGTAAAGCGAGCTCCGGTACATCCGACATTGTAGTAATGCCAAGCTCGTGTCTCGTCCAGCAGACTCCCAGTATACCCCAGGCTGGTACTGGGTTCCCCAACATCAACTGAGCATAGACGAACTGGCATGCGAAACGGCTCGGCAAGTACGGCTCCAAGTAACATTGGTTTTTATTCCAATACACCAAATGGGATGGCCGGATGCTTTGCAACCAACGGAATTCCCACGGGGACAGAGTTGTTGCATCTTCACCTGAATCAGCTAAATCTTTATTTTCTTCGAAGCCGATAAAAAATGGGACCAACTTTAGTGATCTCCCATCCCTGAAGGTAGGACAAAACCTTCCTACAAACAGGAATGCCCGTATGCAGCCATTTCCTCTAGTAGAAGTGGTAGAGGAATGCGTCTCCGGCTACATGGTCTTCTTTCGGGCCCGAACTCATCACGTTGGGATGGTACAAAATCAACCACCTCATCAGATAATGAAACGACAGTTCAATACGAAGAAAATTACCATTTTTACCTCGTTCATGAATGACGTCACCTGCGAATTCTCGTAAACCTTACAGCAGGTTGTATACCATCGCGGGGAGTAGAGCCAAAGGATGGCCAAAAACTAACTTTACAGCTGGCAGGATCAGGTTCCGGGTCACTCTCTCCACAAAGCCTGACCCACCTGAAAAGACGTAATCCCGGAGCCAGATCATCAGATAAGCAGCCAACACTGCTTTGGACGACATCCGATGAGTGAGGTGCCGAAAATAGCTATTAGAACGCTCGTCCGACTCCCGGTCCTCGTTTTCCCGGGGACTCTTCTCATTTAGCCTGCTCATTACAGAGAGCACCGCAGTACTGCAGAGAGCTTGCAGAGTCGTGAACCGAGAGGAATCCTCCTTGTCTTGCTCAAAGACATAATCCCTCTAAGCAGTCAAGTGGGGCTGCGCCCCGCCCTTATCCTTTTTCTGTATATAATAATGGTGAATCGCCACTTCTTTGAAGACAGCCATCATCTTCTCTTCTTTGTCCCCCAGGACTTGAAACTCCTTGTTAGTCGGGAAATACTCCTCATAGGGTTCTGATCCCCAAGGAAGCCTCGACACCTCATACATTTCATGAAGTACAAGTCCTAGTTCCCCCACCGAAGTGAAGAAGGTCCCGGTCTGGGTATTAAACATCTCCAGGAGCGCAAGGAACATATGCATGTTGATGTCGACGCCCGCCGGGGTGGCACGGATAGCGGCAGTCAGGCCAATCTCCCTGAGTTCGGTTCGAAACTTCGTCAGAACCCAGAGTGTCAGCTTGTCCCACTTGGATATAAAATGACACCAGCCCTCTACTCGAAATTTACCCTTCGGGTACGACCGCTTCGATGACAACATACGATTAACGAAAGTCGAAGCACCAAAGGCAAAAGTATCGGCAGAGACGTCACTATAAATACTCCTAGGGCACAGAGTTCGCTAGGTGAAAGAAGGCCCAGCCCGTGTGGCGACCAAAATATCCCTCTGGTTTGAGGTAGCATCGATCCTGATAGTGCCCGCCACCGCTCCTCCCTGAGACGGGGTTAGCTCCCATGTCATCCTCCTCTTGGAAGGAAGACGACAGAAAGCTGTCAAAGGCCATTGATGCTCGAGCTGCTTCATGAACATGTGCACCCTTTTAGCTGAAAAGAACCAATCTTTTTTGATCCTCAACACCTTCGCTTCAGTAGAAATGAGGCGATCCCCAAACAGGAACTCAAGCTTCAGGAAAGTCTCATTTCTAGGAATGACAGATTGCAAACTGCCATGCTCCATCATCCGCTGGAGGAACGCATAATGTTGCTCCCTGATTTGGGTCATTCTCTCGGAAGACTGATCCAATATGATGGCAGCTTGGGCAGGATTTATCACCTCCTCGTTATAGTCAACTCCCATCTGAGAAAGAGCAGCGTCCAGAAGTACTTCGTTCAAAAGCGGGACGGTCATCAAAACTGGCGAACATGGAAAGATGACAAAGACTTAGATATGTTAAAGCCTTATTCTCATCAGAAGTGCACGCACTGAACCAAGGCTCAGGAGCATCTGAAAAGAGGCTTCAGCGCATCATCAGGACTTGAAGTCCATGTGTGTTAGCAAGAGGCTTCAGCATATCATCAGGATTCGAAGTCCATGCGCGTCAGCAAGAGGCTTCATCGCATCATCAGGACTAGAATTCCATGCGCGTCAGAAAGAGACTTCAGTGCATCACCAGGACTCGAAGTCCATGTGTGTTAGTAAGAAGCTTCAGCGCATCTCAGGACTCGAAGTCCATGTGCGTCAGCAAGAAGCTTCAGCACATCATCAAGACTCGAAGTCCATGCGCTTCAGCATATGTGCGTCCTAAAAAGATTTTTCTTCTTCTCAAGTACAAAAAGGTACGATAAAGAAGGACAAACCCACCAATCACCGCCGGCCGAACGTCGACAGGCGTCCTGGGAACATCACCAGCATCAGCCTCCGTAGTCTCTTTTTCTTTGCTTCGTCCTCGACCAACATCACCGTAAGGAGTTTTGGGAGCCATCTCGTAAAAAGAAGTTAGGGTTTTTGAAAGAAGAACTCTAAAGAAGAAGAAAGCAAAGAGAAGAAGAACTCTCTCTCCCTATCAGACGCCTATTTATAGGCTTGGGCATACGCGGGAACCGATGAAGAGTGACGTCAGCCACCACTTGGGGTTCTGCGAAATGATAAACTGCAAATAATCCAAAAAGATCATCATTAATCTTTTTTGTTTATTTCGAAGCGTTATCATTTGCATTTAAAACTGAGAAGAGCATGCGCCTCATCACAGATGCGCGGTGCAATCATGCGCTCCGAACAGTCATGCGCTCTATTGAAGACACCACCATGCTTCTTATTCAAAGTATTCCAAACTTGACGAAAAGTTTTAAAAACTTTGAAGGGGGTCTTATAGAAGCATAGAATTTCAGGCGCATCTATAAGCCAGAATTCCTATGCGCTTAACAAACATGCGCCAGGGAGCTCAAACGAAGTACTTGGCACAACAAAAGACAACACAAGTGTAGACATCAAAAGAAGATTTTTATTTCATATAAAAGTCTATTACATGTCTAAAGAAAGGCTTTACAAAGGATAAATTCTACAAAAAGAAAGATCCTAAGACTACAGCCAGGGCAGCAAGGGCCATGCGCCCCATGCCAGGCGCATCATTCGTCAGACGCGTCTCTTTCAGCGTCTCAGTCAGGCACGTCTCTTTAGCATCTCAGTTAGGCGCATCACTTAGCATACGTGCTCTACTTCCACTCGATCAAGTGTTGCGGCTAAAGGAGCATCTTTGAGCATAACAAGAGTGGGCGATCAACCCCACTCTAGCAGGAGGAAGAGCTCTCCAAAGCCCAAGGAAGAGGAGAGCACCGCAATTCTGATATGCAGCTCTTTCAGCATAACGGAGACGGGACTCGAGTATCCTGATCTTTGGATACAACAGGCACCTTCGACCTGCGTCGGGAGCCCGCGATCCCGAATTTTGGAAGTAACAGTCACCTTTACGAGTGCATACGAAGACGACTCGACGCATCTTCACCCTGGGGAGCGTCTTGGCAGCAGAATGTACTCGGGCAAAAGAATTCATCTTTGTCGAGAAGTCAAGAGAGAGACAACAAAACTCTCTCAAATTGTTTCTATTTATATGCCAGGGCAAATCAAAACCATGCGCCAAGTGGCAACCTTTTCAAAATTAGTGCAATGAACTTGCATTTACAATGATGAATTTGCCTCTTCGAATTCAGCCAAGCCAAAATGGCTATTTAAAGCACTCCAAAGAACTCAACAGTCGGACCAATGAAGATGCGTCATACAAACAGATGCGTCGGTCAGACCGTGCATCATACAGACGCGTCCATCAGCACCAAGCACCTCATAAGGATGCATCCCACGCGTCCCCATGCGCCTAGTGGAACGCAGATCAAAGCGCCCACTCAAAGGTCCATCACCCGTCAAGAACATTAAATGCTGAAGTCTGCCACGACAGCAGCCATACCTCGATGATAGAATAGTAACAGCTTTTACAGAAAACAAAATGCCGCTGACATCAGCGTCATCATTACTCTCCTCTGGCGGTTACAAACCACGTGGCCGATCGACCTTTCGCATGTGCCTGCACAGTCATGTGCCCGAAGACTCGTATGCGCCTCAAAAGCCGTACGTCCAGACCGGTTCGTGACTCCTGAAGGTTACGAGCCAAAGTCTTCTCATGCGCCCAATCCCAGATGCATCCTGTCAGATCACTCTCCACTAAATCTGAGATCTTTTGAGCCATGGACGTACGCCACGTGTCCTTTGACTCAGTTCAACCTATGAAGGGGTGCTAACAACCCAAGATCTCAGCAACTGAAAGATCCTCTCTACTGCCACGTGTCAGCCACAAATGCAGCATGAAGGATTCAACCCACAAATCATGGCACATCATCCATGTGCCCTCCTTCCGTCAGCATCAGCCACGTGACGTTCCTACGAACAAAGCGCATCCTACATGTGCACGCATGAGCAGCCCAACCTGTTGCTTATAAATAGAGGGATTATTTCCTTCTTCCACACACACACACACAGATATACAGAGACGCACAGTCAAAGATAGACGTAACCAGAACATCAGAGTGATCACCCACAGAGATCGGAAGAGACACTCAACGTCTTCTTCCCCACCGCAAGCTCTGACATCCAGAGCAACCCAGACCTTCAGAGAACCAAAAACCGTCGTCAGATCGTCAACGGAGTCAACACATTACCACTCGCTCCACCGACACAGGACCCAGGTAAAAACAAAAGTGTACTCCTAGGACTACATCAAAGTCCTACATTGTAATACTGTTCTATTTGTAATTGAAATTGTAATCAAAGATTTTAATGGCAAACAAAAACAAACCTTTATGACTAGTTGTGAGGGCTTATTAGACACTTTACATGGCATTTAGGGTTCTTGGCTGGTTATAACCCTATAAAATTTCTCTTTGAGTTCATTTGTTAGCCTCTAGAAACCCTAAATTGCCTTCTCTTCATTTGAGAAGAAGAACCAACTCCACCATTTCCAAATTCATTTTCAACCAATTCCTAGTGTCACCCTAAGGAGTCTAGAGCTTGGACTAGCAAAAAGTAGAGCTTTGGAAGGAGAGAGGCTTGAAGGAGGTGTCCATTCTTGAAGGTTATGTCCATTTGTGTCCTCTTTTGACTTTGTATTGGGAATCTATCTTCCAGTAGATAAAATCTAAAGTTAACCCTTGTAGTTGTTTCTAATTAGTATCATTTGTCATTTATGAACCACCCATGCATTAAGACTACCCATGGGGAGAAGCTTGGGCTTCATTGGACCCATTTGGAGACTTTTACGTAGGGTTTTTGTGTCATTTTTGGAAAAATTTGAGAATAAACAACAAGTGTTTATCTTTAAGTAACCTACTTAGGTTTGTTAGAGTGTTGTAAGACTAGCTACGTGTCCACAATTGGATACGATATGACACGGGATCAATTTGGGAGTTATGGGACCTTCTACACATGTTGTGTCCATGCTCTACTTCACATGACACTCGACACTAGCCTAGTGGCTCACTAATTAGGTGTGTCTACCTATTTTAGTCCTGTCTATGAAATTTGGTAGGATTCGGACAAGGTTTGATAGCGTATCTTAGGCGTATTGTAAACTTGAGCACCAAGTGTTCGACACGTGTCCCCAAAAGAATTTTTGTGTCCTTTTGAGTTGAGATTTTGGACACATATTCTAAAGAGGATATGTGGTATGGTGTCATGATATCTAATGAAATGCACGGTTAGATTTTAGTATACATGTTTGTGGCCCATATATGCTTATATGTATATATGTAGGAATAGTGTCTATGTATATGATATATAGTTGATATATGTAAATATAGGGATTATCTACTAGCGAATAGATGTGAGTGTATTCATGTTTGGGGTTACTGTGGAGAGTATCAAGTATGGATAGTAGAGGAGAAAGGGGCAGGCAATCAGCAACATTGATAGAAAGAAGGGATAAAGCCATGTGCACCTGTGCACATGTGGCTGCACAGGTTGTTAGTGGAAGCATCAGTAGCAAGCTAAATGTGGAGGGGAGTTCCCTCATTTGCCTATGCTTAGGGCACTCGACAGCAGGCTCTTGACTGTGCAGAGCAAGTTATAAGAAAAGGGAAATAGGTGAAGAAGAGACCCTGTTCAAGGGGTTCTCCCTATCTGTTGGTATTTGCAGGGTATATGGGGAGTTACCTGTGCTTTAGCCACAACAACAGTATGCTTAAGGCATGGGGGTTTAGACTGATACAATCAATCGCAATAGGGTTAGAAGGAGAACTATAGAGACAGAAGTAATCGCTGCCCTGCATAGCATTTGAGGGTTTGTGTGAGGGCAAAACAGGTAATAGAGCAGTAGACAAGTAGGAAAGGAATATTAGTAGGTGCAATGGCATTTATGGGCAGTATAGGAGGCCACATGCTTTTGGTAACAATAATTAATGCTCTGCATCAATGCACCAGTGTTGCACTACTTGTTGGCTGCAGAGTAGCAGTTAAATGTAGGGCATCAATAACAGCTTAAGAAGGAAAGGCAATAAGCAATGAGGTGTATTACAGTACCTGTGTGATGGAGAAAAGGGGAATTTAATAGTAACAAACAACAAGGTAACAGCCAATAGGGGCTCAGGTGTAGGAAGAAGCCACGTAGCAGAGCAGTGTTTAGGCAGGGGTATTTGGGTTGCTTGTCCAGTATAAGGGAGTTTTGACTCCCTGTAGTGGACTGAGGTGCAAGTGCACTGGTGCTTGACATCAGTTCAATAGGGAGTTTGGAGTACAGAAGTGGCAGGTCAGTATGGAAAGGAGATGGGGGATACACCCAGGTGAAGACTGCAGTAGGAAGAAGCCACATGTGCACCTGTGCACCTGTGCACCTGTGTGCACAGGTTAGAGGTTAGAATTAGAAGCACCAGAAGCTGTTTGGCTAAGGAAACATGACAGGAGAGAGGGGGATCCCTGTGTGTCCAGTGCACTTGGTTTGAATGAGCAAAACCTGATTGGCCTAGGATAGATGTGTAGGTTTGCATATGTAAAGAAGTGGACTGATATAATAAGAAGAGAAGGGGTTTCTAAGTAGAGCAGTACCAGTAGCTTTAGGGGCTATTATAGAGACCGCAGGACAAGGGAGTTCTCCTCCCTTGGCAATAGGGACAGCTCCTTGTATTTAGTGCATAAGTTCATTACCCAAGACAACAGTACATGTGTGCACCAGAAGTTGCTATCCATGTGCATTAGGAAGTTGAATAGGTATGTAACTAGTGTCCCATGGAAGTGTGGAATAGGGATAGATCGAGGGATAGATATTGATAGGTAATTAATTAGGTAAGTATTGTGCTTGAGTATCTTGTGGGGGTATTAGTAGGTAATGTAAGAAGAGTTTAGACATGATAAAAAGGATCCTAGGTGTGTGTGATTTAGGTTGGACAGGGGCTTTAGGCTTAAGCATAGGATTGGGGGAAATGCAAGCCGAATGCAGCAGTTAATAGGAAGGGAGTATAAAATTGAGGGAGTTAGAATTTAGGGACAACAAACCTATGGATTGGTATGCTTTGTAGTGTATGCAGTGGGGTTGATAGGTAATAGAGAAGGGAAAGTTCAATGCAGGAATAAGCAACAACAGTAATAACAAGGGGGTGGTGTATTCAGTTATTAAGAATAAGTTATGAGGGCCATGATGAGTATCACTTTTGTGATTTGTTTGACTATGTTGGATTGGTATTTGAAAATAGTTTGGGTAGATCCTATATCATGTGGCAGGAAATATGTATTGATGCTACTATTGTGGCACATGTTTGGGACAGTCACTTGTGAGTAGGGCTTGGCAGGCATTGGAAGGCATATGCATATGTAGGCAGTTCAGTATAGCAAAGGGAAAATATGTGTTCTTGTGAACATGTAAGAAGGTGTAGGTGTGTGTGTCCCTTGGTGATGGGATATGGGTATTTGTTTTCGGCACATGAGGATGTAGGTAAATGATTGGTGAGGATATTAGGTAATAAGATTAGCATATTTATGAGTAGGTAATAGAGTTAGTGTCTTGGGCATAGGTAATGGAATTGCCTATGTTATTTGTCATTAGGTATAGGGATGGGTAAGTTAAGGTATTGTGTATAGGGATATTCCCATACCTGTAATGGTTGGTAATAGGCCTAGAGTATGTTATACACATGTTTAAGTTAACATATTGACATAGTTACCAATGTGTTAGTATAGGGTAATGTTTAGGTATGGTATCATAGGGTATATGCATACACATGGGTAGATACATAAGGATATGACTTGGTATGGCCTAATATAGACTGAAAACCTATGTATGACCTAGATTTACCTAGTTTAGTAAGGTGTTGAACAAATTAACCTGGTTTGACCTAGAAATGACTTGGAGGCCTAGAGTTGACCTAGTATAGCATGTTTTTGATTCCTAAAACATAAGTTGATATTGATTAGGCCTTCGAGGCACCGTATCGGTACTGTTAACATTCTATATTAGATCTCAGGCGAGTACATTTTTGATAAATTTTTGTTTATGGTATTTTTTATGTTTCACGTATATAAAGTATATATCCTTGATATTTTAACATATTGGTTACACGGATTGGTATTGTTTGGATCCTGTCATGAGATGTTATTCCTTGTATATCTTGATATATCATGTGCAAGTCTTGTTCTTTTTTCTTGTGGATTATATAGACACTGATTCCTGTGAAGGCTCGCGACCTTCTCAAAGAATCTCGTATCATAACGGTCATGGTTGGATCCACTGTCGGGGGGCAGAGAGTAGTAGTGTAGATATGTGATCATATCCTTCCTGTGCATATCCTATTTTCCTGTGAGTGTTAATTATACACCGCATGTATGATTAACCTGGCCATATATTCTTGTACAAGTTTTCAAGCCGATCACATGTTGAAACTAGTGTTGACCTAAATTGGATCACAGTCAACCTAATTTAGAGAATTAACAAAACAATATTTGACATGATCCAATATGACACATTGAGCTCAAAGTCAAGAATATCTTCTACAACATATCAAGCTCAAGACAGACGTCATCAACAAGTTGATCATTGCAATTGTACTTGTATTGAGTCTGTACATTTATTTTATTGAGTCTAGGAACATGTACGTTGAGTCGTACTGAGCTATCTTGAACTTAGACTTCACTCTCCAAGCTCCACTATACAAAACAAGACAATCACCAAACCAAACCTCTCATAGCCTATTGTATGTTCTGGCCCCATAGAAACCGAATTTGGGTCGAACTCTGCCTCCTAATTTTTAGTATGCTAAATTTTTGGGCCTTCTTGATACTAGTTGTCCAATGTTCGAAATTTTGAATTCTTGGGACAGAATTCTGGCCGAATTCTGCCTCCTCGGACTAGTATAAATAGAGCTTGAATTCTCTCATTTTAAATCATCTCTTACCTTCAAATATTCAAGCTTTCTAAGCTCTACTACTCCTAGCCCCACTCTTCCATATATCCTAAGCCACAACTCACCTTAGCCCAAGGTGCTCAGTGCGATATCAGCTAGAAGTTGTGTGCAAGAGTAAAAGAAAAGTCACTTGGACAATTCCAAGTTTCGCCTCTGCGAAGTTGTAAGAAGTTGGCGTGCTCTTCTGAGTAAAGGTACGTGGTTGTACCCTATTTCAAAAGTAGTAGATTTCAATCCTGAGCGAGAGTTCTTAGGCCTGGACTAGTCCTCCATAAGAAAAACCAGGTTAAATTGCTATGTTTGCGTATGCTCTTCTGATCTCTATTTATTTTTGCGTTACTCTCTGATTGCTTACTCTCTTGGTAGTTGATTTTTGGAATTGATATAGAGTTACATTTTTAATTGGTTATTATCGACACAAACTTTATTCACCCTCCTCTAGAGTTGTCTACACGCAACTTCAATTGGTATCAGAGCTTTGTTTTCTTGATAATGGATTAACATCCTAGAGCTGATCCATGGAAACCACACAACCTATCTTTACCAACTATAGTGAGGGACAGTCCACAAATAGGCAACTCCTATTTGATGGAACTAACTACACCTATTGGAAGACTAGAATGAGTGTCTGCCTAAAGTCTCTATACTTTGATTTATGTACCATAGTCACTGATGGTTACAAAAAGCCTTCTAAAATTATTGTTGAAGGGAATCTCATAGATAAACCCCACGACAAATATACTGACCAAGAAAAAAATAGGCTAGTCTAGATGCTAGGGCTATTAATGCTCTCTTCTGTGCTATAGACAGGACTAAATTCAACATGGTCTCTACATGCTCCACCTCACATGAAGTATGGAAGCTTCTGGAGGTAACCCCTAAAAAAACCACACAGGTAAAAGAATCAAAAATCAATCGTCTGACACAGGAGTACGATGCTTTCAAGATAAAGCCCAATGAGACGATCAAACAGATGATCACTATATTCCTTGACATCGTCAACCCTCTATCTTCTCTTGGTAAGGACTACTCCAACCATGAGAAGATACGTAAGGTGCTAAAGGGACTAATAAAGAACTGGAACCCCAAAGCCACGACGATCATAGAAGGCAATGATCTCACCACCATGTCTCTAGAAACTTTGGTAGGCAACCTGACGACGTATGAGCTCGATCTCAAAGACTTTGAAGAAGCATCTCCGAAGGAAGAGGAAATTACATGAAGAGCTCATCGTCGAAAGACTACTCCAGAAGATACCGACGATGATGATTCCGAAGGTAATGATCAAGCACTGATGGTCTGCAACTTCAAGAAGTTTCTTCGCATCAACCAAAGAAAGAAGAAACAATAAAAATAAGACGATAAAAAGTCCATTTGTTTCGACTGTAAGAAGACGGGGCACGTCAAGAAAGATTGCCCTACTGCAAAGAAAGGAAGTCGATATGAAAGATCGTATAAGAGGCCAACCTTTCGGAATTGTGCCAACACAAGTATTTGACACGAGAGCAAAACCAGTAACTCGGAAGAAGAAGATGACTCTCCCCAAGATACATCAAACGTCTTCCTAATAGCCATGCCCGAAAAGGTAACAAACGACCCTCTTGATGACTTTACATTTGATGAACTTGGTGATGGCTTTAGTGACTTGCTTGAAGATCACAAGAAGTTGCTTAGCGAGTATAAACATGCAAAGGATAAGATCAAAACTCATGAAGTTGAAATACATAGACTTTCATGTTTACTTGATAATGTTAGAGACACACCACCCACGGATAACACTGAGGAGGTATCCAAGCTTAAATTAAGCTTACAAGATGCCGAATCTCGTATTGAGAAACAAACACGTGATATTACAACACTCAATAAAGATCTTCTAGATGAGAAAAAAAAGTATAATATTGCTGCTGTAAGAATTGATTCTTTAACTGCCAAGTATAATGATATGTGCGGCACCTCTAAAATATTAGAGATCAAACTAGGGAAACAAGCTGTTCAGCCTCAAAACCAGTCACAACACATACATTAAACAAAATTTTGTTCAACACAAAAACACACGTCACAAGAGAAACACATATACTCATACTACTCATAATCATGCTTTTATGTACACTTATCCACATGCAGTACGAAGAACACCCACAAATACACATGGCACACATAGACATACTCATATGCACACACATTCTCATGCAGTACATCAAACACATAGACATCACTATTATCCTGTACCTAACACGAATATACATGCTACATGTCACTATTGTGACAAACATGGACACACTTTACCACAGTATAGAATTAGAAGATTAGTTGATTTACAACTGCATGCATGGGTACAAAAGACTAACCTTTCAGGACCCTCAAAGATTTGGGTACCAAAGGTTACATCTACTCATGGTATAGATGGACCTTCCTTCATCCTCTAGGAGTAAGTGGATTCTCGATAGTGGGTGCTCGCGACACATGACTGGAAATGCAAATCTATTCTTAACACTATCGATGAAGAGAGAAGGATATGTGTCCTTCAAAAATAACTTGAAAGGTTATATCATAGGTAACGGTACTATTGGCAATCCTCTTTCTTCCGTCATTAAGGATGTCTGTTTAGTGACCGAGTTAAAGAAAAACCTGTACAGCATTAGTCATCTTGTTGATCATGGATATGATATTAACTTTAGCAAAACTAAATGTTCCATATATGATAGATCATCTGGAGATATCATTTTTGAAGGGATAAGAGAAGATAATATATATATTCTATCTTTCTAGAGATACTAACAATGCAGAAAGATGCCTCTAAGCTCATAAAGATGAAAGACTACTTTGGCATATGCGTCTTGGTCATGCAAACATGGATACCATATCAAGACTGTCAACCAAGAAGCTAGTAAGAGGACTACCTGACATTACCTTCAAAAAGGATACGGTGCAACACCTAGTTTTCTAAATGAGGGTAATTTTGAACTTTTGTATTTTTTTATTTAATAATATGATTCATGATTTATGGTGTTTTTATATTTTAAGACTATTTATTATATGGTACTGTGATTTGGCCTCTAGCTAGTTTAGCCTTGGTGCAACCTAGCCTAGTGTCTCATCATGACTTAGTGACTTGGTTAGTATGGTTAGTAAATCCCTACTAATTTGTTTCAAATTAGAGGCTATTAGAACCATAGTTAGTGACTAATTAGAACACCTTTAATTAATTAAGTCATTGATCTTGTAGAGTGAACCATAGTCCTTAGATTGAAACCTAGCCCTAACCTTCCTAATGTGGCTGGCCATGATGGTCCCAACATCCACTTTATAGTCCCCTTGACGAGAACTTGCCTCTTTTTATCAACTCTCCATTTAGCAAAAACCAAGGTTTGTTCCCTTCTTCAAAATTCCTATTTTATTCATTTATCCTCCTTTTTTATCCTAGTCTTTTGCATTGGGTTCTAAATGATGTTTATGGACTGTTGGTGGAGAGTTATTTCAGTTTTGGAAAAGTTTGGAGCTTGGGAGTTGCAAGGAGGAACCCTTCTTTTGGGGCTTTTCTTTGAGTTTTCACTCAATAGGTAAAACCCTTCAAATTGCTTCCGATTCCTGATTTCTTTCCATTGTGGCATTCATCTAGGGTTTAAATTAGGTATCCCTCAAGTTTGGTTCGATTCGGAGTAGGATAGGTATGCATATCGACGACGTATCGATGTGTATGTATAGATGTTCGATGAAATGCTTGAATGGGTTTTAAACTATTATTTTCAAAAAGTGTTTGTACAGTTTTGTAGCCATTAATATGCATAGTGAGGTCGTGAAGGACTGAAAGTGCATCAGTGTCTGTGTCTTATCCACGAGGAGCAAGACTCGCAGCACGAGGGCTCGTGTAGTGCTCGTGCCCTGCCTTGCTACTCGAGGGACAGTGTGCATAGTCTATGACACTAGGGGACACGACACTTGGCGAGAGGCTTGGAGGCGTGTCTGACATGCCAGCCTCCAAGTGGCGTGCCACCCCGTGTCGTGTCGGACTCAGGGTTCAAGCTGCACGGGTTGTTCGAACAGTGCACAATGGTGTTATCTATTTTTGACTGTTTGTATTGTGCAGTCAAATTTTATGAACTTATAAGGGTTGTTGTGTCATCCTAGAACCGTAGATAGTTTGGTTTATCATCTTTACACACACACACTCAGCTCTGTCTTGTATTTCGTTCACTGCTACATACAATTCTTTCACTGCACATTCATATTTCCCCTATTCCACTGCATCTTGAATTAAACACCCTGCATCGTC
>JANAVB010010797.1:3704532-3737032 GCA_029216955.1 Iris pallida | reverse complement strand
GGTCTACTTTCAGCAACAGCAATTTCAGGACCGTGTACCATTTCAGCAGGTGCAGCAGCATCAGAGGCAGCAGCAGGCCCCAGGACAACAGCTTGTTATCTTTTGCCCCTTCTGTAAGAAACCAGGGCACGATTGGGGCGAATGTCGGAAGAGGCTGGGCATAAGTTTACTTTACGGAGGATTCGATCATCGGCTGAGAGAGTGTCCTGAGTCATTTGGACGGACAGTTCAGGGAGCAGGAGCTAGGGCTCTGGTAGGCCAGCAGAAGGGATTACCCTTACCAACTCAGTAGCAGAGGTACATGCAGCATCAGCAGCAAGCCAGGGGAGGCCAACAGGGGCGATCTTTCGCCATGACAGTCGAGGATGCACATGCCATTGGAGATCTTGTTGCAGGTTCCGTTCTTCTCGATTATATTTTCGCAATTGCCTCTTATAACTGTCTTGAAATTCGATTTCATCTGTTCCTTGTTGATTGATCAATTTTATTCTGTTGTCCATGTGTTATGTTTGATTTTCTTCTGAGATAAGTCATATGGGCTAGGTTACCTCAGTTATGGGATCTAGAATCTTTGATAGTCGTGTTAGCTAGCATAGTGAGGACATATAGACAAATTTTGGATGTATTTCTCGGGTGTGGAAATTTAAGGTTTTCGCTGCCAAGCATGCGGCATTGCAAAAATTTTAAATACCATGATTCTAGAAGTATGTACCTTAGTCAAGGACTCTGTGATTATCGTAGCCTTGCTCACTAGCATTACGAAGATTCTTAGTATCATGATTTTGGACAGATGTATATGATTATCGAACTGTGTGATTGAGACTATGGTTGCGGGGTGTTGACCTAGAAGGAGTACTACCATCTTAATTTCGAGGACAAAATTTCTCTAAGGAGGGTAGACTTGTAACACCCAGTTTTCTAAATGAGGGTAATTTTGAACTTTTGTGTTTTTATTTATTTAATAATATGATTCATGATTTATGGTGTTTTTATATTTTAAAACTACTTATTATATGGTATTGTGATTTGGCCTCTAGCTAGTTTAGCCTTCGTGCAACCTAGCCTAGTGTCTCATCATGACTTAGTGACTTGGTTAGTATGGTTAGTAAATCCCTACTAATTAGTTTCAAATTAGAGGCTAATTAGAACCATAGTTAGTGACTAATTAGAACACTTTGAATTAATTAAGTCATTTGATCTTGTAGAGTAAACCATAGCCCTTAGATTGAAACCTAGCCCTAACCTTCCTAATGTAGTTGGCCATGATGGTCCAACAGCCACTTTATAGTACCCTTGATGAGAACTTGCCTCTTTTTATCATTTCTCCATTTGGCAAAAACCAAGGTTTGTTCCCTTCTTTAAAATTCCTATTTTATTCATTTATCCTCCTTTTTCATCCTAGTCTTTTGTATTGGGTTCTAAATGATGTTTATGGACTGTTGGTGGAGAGCTATTTCAGTTTTGGAAAAGTTTGGAGCTTGGGAGTTGCAAGGAGGAACCCTTCTTTTGGGGCTTTTCTTTTAGTTTTCACTCAATAGGTAAAACCCTTCAAATTGCTTTTGATTCCTTATTTCTTTCCATTGTGGCATTCATCTAGGGTTTAAATTAGGTGCCCATGTAGCTTTCCTTCTCGAATTTTTTTTAAAATATTATTTAATTATTTATTTGATTTAAATGGTGATTTTTATATTTTTATAAATAATTATTTAGTTAATTATTACGGTAGATGATTTTAGCCATGGTTGAGTGTTCCAGACGACTAGGAATCATAGCACGGGTAGTGCAGCGAACCGAGCCCCAGCCATAAGTGATTCCTAACTAGGAAAACCAGGCCAAGTTGCGACTTAACCCCCACCGATAAATTAATTAATTAATAATTAGATATATTGATTTTAGATGACCCGATTGTACCAACTTAGTCCGGACTGGGCCCGAACCGAGCCCAAGCCCGTGTAGGCTTATAGTGAGTCCAAAGACGTCCATGACGATATACCTTGAGTGTATACATCTTTCTTGTTTTAAGTATCTAATAAATATTTTTCTAGAATAATTGATATATATATATAATATTAATATTCGGTTATTTTTTATTAAATATTTATTCTTGGGAATGTGGTACTATCCCTTTAAATTATTTTTGTGCATTGGGATTTTACTGTACACAATTGTATGAACCCTATTATCGCATTTCTTATTTTGTTATCCTCATTATTTTATTATTGTTATATAATGGTTATTTCGTTTAAAGTATAATAATAGAGGTATCTCATATATATATAATTTCTACTTATAATGATATTTTACAATTGCATTATGAGAATAGCTATAAAGGGTTTCATTAGATTTCGTATAAATAAGAGAATATATATATATTTTTTTAAACAAGAGAATATATATATACTTGAGGAGATGATGAATGCTTTTACGATAAAGCTATGGTGGAAATTCTTGACGCAAGATAGCTTATGGACTAAGTATTTCAATACCAAGTATTGCTCGACAACCTCTCCAGAGACTGTGATTATCACGTCAAATGCTTCTCATGTGTGGAAGCGACTGCTAACGGGACGGGATATGGCTCATCACAATATATTGCAAGTTGAAGATAGCTGGAGATGGGGGAATACTCAATCAGGTAGTTTTACTCTTTCATCTGCATGGGATTTAGCTAGAGTGCACAGGCCGATTCGTCCAGATTTCACTCACATATGGAGTACTTGCATACCGATCAAATGGTCGGTGCTTTCATGGCGAATTTTACACAACAAGCTACCTACAGACGACAACATTGCCCATCTTGGTTATAGCCTTGCTTCTAAGTGCCATTGTTGTATTAATAGTCAGGAGGAATCTCTTGAACATATTTTGAATCAGGGAGTTATGGCTAAGGAAGTTTGGGGCGCTCTTCAACAAGCATATAGTGTCAGGTCGACCGGTCGAACACTTCTTGCTCGGCTACATGATTGGTGGAGGAAAAAGAAGAAGCACAGGAAGGAGATTGCTGTTGCGACTGTATTATGGGTGCTATGGAAAAATAGGAACAAAATGCGATATGAGAATTACTCCTATACTGTTGATAAGCTGGTGGCAGAGGTCCATAGACAAGTGGGGAAGGCAACTCTTAAGTGTAGACATGCTTAGTATCAGTTTTTGTACTGGACTTTACTTTTTGATCAATAAAAGTTGGTTTGTTTGAATATATATATATATATATATATATATATATATATATATATATATATATATATATATATATATATATATAAATATATATATATATATATATATATGGTATATATAGAAACCAAATAAATATATAAATCAAAAGAAAACAATAAAAAGATAGGCATACTTGCAATTAAAGCTGCAGTGAACATTTATTTGCAGCCAACCAGACATGCACTACTGCTAAAAGCTGTTCCTTACGATTTCTATATGCAACCAATTTTTAAGCTGTTCATGTGCGATGTGCTACTTAGTTAGTGGTATTTGCTCTCGTTATTTTACACCTTATAATATTTCCAAGCCTGCAAGGGGGCCAACCACCCAGCCCAACTACAGTAGCAACCGATCCCAACTCTCCCCAACCCGAGAAGGAAAGCCCAGCTCAGCACGACTGTGAAACCGAACTCTCCCTCCGCTCGGCTAAACCAGCCACGCGTACAAATATAGAAACAAGGAGCGAGCGAGGAGTTATCATCTAAACCCTAATCCTAATGTGCGCCACCCGACCCCGATACTGGCATGCAACCTGGACTGCCGTATGCGGCCGCACAGGCCGTCGGAGCAGACCACGACATGGCAGAGTCAACAGCAGCGGTGGCAGTAACGTGCTGTATAGGACCTACTTTGCCACGATATCACGGTCGCCTCAGTCCATCGTTTCCCGAAACGATTCTTCAGGTATGACCACAACCCTAAAACCTTCAAAACCCTTTAGATAGAATTAATTTTATTGCAGTAAGATGCCCGGGAGGTCGATTCGAAGTCGGCCAGAAAACTGTTCAAAATTGAACAGGAATCGAAACCCAAAACCCTAAGTTGGGAGGCGATATCCTGCCAACCCATTAACTTATTAGAAATTCTAATTAAACAACTTTTTAGGCAACATATACATGATCACAACCCATTTGATAGACTCTGATTTCGTAAGGTATGTAGGAAGTTATTCGATTCTGAAGTTTACCGAAAAACTATTTTTAAAATATTAAAAAACTAGAAAAACTTCCGATATGACATGCGTCCTGCCAATCCGGGCGACGTGGTCGCGAACCGAAATCATCGAAAGGTGCATAACGGCTTCGTGGACGTGTGGGCTTTGACGGAATTCAAATTGATCGCGTGTGCGCGACGAATTTGATGCGTATCCGTCGAAATTTACCGTATCAGCCTCTTTGCAAATTTTCTAATTACTTCGTGCACGTTCGTCAGATTGATACAAAACTTGCGCCAACAGGACCGTATCATTTTTCTGGTCCTGTATGCCAAGTTTGGTCCAATTCTGAGACAGTTGATTGGATCGTCGTTTTGCGGGCCCCACGGTCCGATTCAACGGACGATTTTTTGCACGGCCCACCGAAATCCAAAATTAGACATACCGTTGGGTTCGTATCATCTAAACAAATCCATAGATATATAGTTTGATGACTTTAGAGACCATTGACTCTAGCACGCATTTTGGTGCAAAGCGGGTCCAACGACAGATACCATTTTGGTCCGAAATTACCGTTTTACCCCTGTGTCCAAAATTGGACTTAAGGACATACAATTCTAGCTAATTTGACTATTATGAGAACAACGGTAATATTTATTTCAGCTTTTGGAGACAGTTGTGATGATTTGGACTTTACGACTCACTTGTTGACTATATTTTGTGGGAACTGCGTGCACCCTCCAGGCAAGTATACCTTGCCAGCTTGTACAATATAATTTATATGCATGTTTATTATCTCGCTGCTATTCTTTTCCTTACATTCGTGATTGCTTTATTCCATGTTTATTACACTCATCTTGTTATAGTTTTACTTTACATGTTTATAGTTGTCTGCACATTCTTGTTCCTTTGTGTTATGTTATTTCTATCTGTTATACTGTGTTAGTTTCATATGTATTCCTTGATAGAGTCATCTAGTCCTACACCACGATTACCTCAACTTGATTATTACTTGACTTAACTTGACATGACTTGAGTAGGACTTGACTTTGACATTCTATAGATTGTGAGTGCTTACCTTGACTACGGTCTATAGGATTTTTATACTAGGATTGGCTACCGTCTTGGTTATGAGTGCTTGCCTTGACTGCGATTGAGACACTATAGATTATGAGTGCTTGCCTTGACTGCAGTCTATAGATTTAACCTATTAGCAATTTCTAGTATGGCATGCCAGTGTCTTAGGATCCTTGTGTTTAGATCTTGTGTCTTAGTTCATTTTGTCTCGTTGGATATGTCACGACCCGCACCTGCTTTTTGAACACGATCTCGTGAGCAAGCCAGCTACGTATCGAGCGGACTCCAGCCCGACTCGAGTACGTATAAGCTGTCAAGGTCATGGGTATCATGTTTAATCTAAACTATATCTCAATCCACATGAATCATATAAAACAAGAATAAACAAGTATGGGTCATGGTCTGCAGCCTATTAGCATATCATGGTACTGAATATAAAGTACAAAAGGATAATAAGGAAATATCACAAGCAAATACCTGTATCATGCATCGCAATCCTCTACCATCCAGCTCTGCTAACTAAACTCCATGTAGTCGCTAAACCTGAAGAGATCATCAGGTCCTCAGAGGACTAGCAAGATACATAATATACAAGCCAACTTGTAACAGTACAAATATACAAAGAAGTAAGAAACAATCAAGGATATCCAACGAGACAAGATGAACCAAGACACAAGATCTAAACACAAGGATCCTAAGACACTGGCATGCCATACTAGAAATGGCTAATAGGTCAAAGATATAGACTGCAGTCAAGGCAAGTACTCATAATCTATAGTGTCTCAATCGCAGTCAAGGCAAGTACACACAACCAAGATGGTAGCCAATCCTAGTATAAAAATCCTATAGACCGTAGTCAAGGTAAGTACTCACAATCTATAGAATGTCAAAGTCAAGTCCTACTCAAGTCATTTCAAGTCAAGTCAAGTCAAGTTATAATCAAGTCGAAGGAATTATGGTGTAGGACTAGATGACTCTATCAAGGAATACATATGGAACTAACACAGTATAAAAGATAGAAATATCATAACAGAAAGGAACAAGAATGTGCAGACAACTAGAAACATGTAAAATAAGACTATAACAGGATGAGTGTACTAGACATGGAATAAAGAAATCACGAATGTAAAGAAATGATAGCAGCGAGGTAATAAATATGCATATAAGTTATACTGTACAAGCTGGTAAGGTATACTTGCCGGGTGGTAGCACGAAAAACCAATAAAATACCGTCAACTGGTACGCTATAAAGTCCAAAAATTCACAAATGTCTCCGAAAGCTGAAACAAACATCGCCAACATTCTTAGAATAGTCAAATTAGCTAGAATTACCTGTCCTTAAGTCCAATTCTGGACACAAAGGCAAAACGGTAATTTTGGGCAAAAAACGATATCCGATATTGGACCCGCTTTGCACCGAAAAGCGTACCAGAGTCAATGGTCTCTAAAGTCATCAAACTACATGTCTACGGATCCGGTTTGATGATACGAACTCAACGATATGTCCAATTTTGGATTTCGAGGGGCCGTGCACAAAATTGCCCGTTGAATCGCACCGTGGGGCCCACAAAACGGCGATCCGATTAACTGTCTCAGAATTGGACAAAACTTGGCATACAGGACCAAAAAAATGATACGGTCCTGTTGCGCAAGTTTCGTCTCGATCTGACGAGCGTGCACAAAGTAATTGAGAAACTTGCACAGAGGTCGATATGGTGAATTTCGACGGATACGCATCAAATTCGTCGCGTACACGCGACCAATTTGAATTCCGTCAAAGCCCACATGTCCAAGAAGCCATTACGCACCTTTCGATGCTTGCGGTTCACGACCAAGTCGCCCGGTTTGGTGGGATGCACGTGGTATCAGAGTATTTTCCTAAAATTCTATTTTTTTCTAAAACTGTTTTTCTTGATTCGTAGTAATTGTTTTCTCGAGACATATTAGACGAAAACAGAAACTACAAAAAGGGTCTTCAAGTCCTATAGGTTGTCTACAACCTTGTTTAGATAGAATTTTGAAACTGTCGGACGATTGGCAAGGAATCGCCTTCCAATGTAGGGACGGGTCTGGGTTTTACCCTATTTTACAAACATGTTTTTTGTCGACTTCGAGTCGACTTATCGGCCAACATAAGGCACATAAATTCGATCTAATAGATGGTATTGGAAGTTGTATAGGTCGTGTTCATAC
Organism: Iris pallida; assembly: GCA_029216955.1. NCBI lineage: Eukaryota > Viridiplantae > Streptophyta > Magnoliopsida > Asparagales > Iridaceae > Iris > Iris pallida. The sequence continues at coordinate 3,729,609 of JANAVB010010797.1, read as the reverse complement.
CCGAAGTCGTGGATCGACGAACGATCAATCCTACGCTGTAAAATCTCCTCACGAAGTGGCCTCCTTGGCTGTCGTGGTTGCTGTCAACTCCCGCGTGCACTGTCTGCTGTCGTGTGCGGCTCTGGCCGCCGGTGATGCTGGGCCTGCCGCCGAAGACGTGCGACGGTGCGCGCGCAGGGGGTGCGCGTGGGTACGAGTCAGGGTTAGGGTTTTGATGATTCATTCTCTCTCTCGATATGTTTATGTATGCATATATATCCGCTCGGCTTGGCTACAGGGAAATATGGGCTCGGGTTTGAACTGACTTTGGAAGGCTTGGGGAAGGGCTCGGCCTGTGGGGACTCAGGGCTGTGGGGCTTGGCCGAGAGCTTTAGCTCTGCTGCTGCTCTATTCCTTTTTGTTTTTTTTTCTTTTTCTTGTTTCTTTTTCTATTTCGTATATATATATATATATATATATATATATATATATATATATATATATATATATATATATATATATATATATATATATATGCACATCGAGTCGTGGTGCATATATATATATATACATATACATATATATATATATATGCACATCGAGTCGTGGTGTACTGGTAACACCACCGTGTATCGGAGGTGAGGGCCGGGTTCGAGCCCTCCCTCCCACGGAGGTGGCTGGGTGGCAGTGGCCACGGCCTCCGGGCCAAGGTCGGGTGGAGTCGTCCACCGGCTTTGATTTAATATATATATATATATATATATATATATATATATATATATATATATATATATATATATATATATATATATATATATTTATATATATATATATAATTATCTATGTACATATATATATATATATATATATATATATATATATATACACATAAATATATAATAATAACAATATAATAAGAATAATATAATAAGAATAATATAATAAGAATAATATAATAATAATAATAATGATAATAATAATAATAAGAATAATCATAACCAACTAAAATGTCCACTAAGAGTCCTTGGTGAGCATATCATACCCCATCTTTATTTGGCCCTAGAATTTTGTACAATTATTTGAAAACACCATTTAAATATTAATACTGAACTATTAACTATTTAGAAAATATTTGTCAAGTCCTAAAATAGATAAGAAATATTTGTACACACCTAAAATGTCTACATGGCCGTCTTTGATCTTTCTACATGCCTACATGGGCTTGGAGTTGACTTGGGTCTAATCTGGACAGGTTCGGTACAACCGGGTTCCCGAAAACTCAATGTAATTAAATAATAAATAAAATCTTCGATAGGGTTAAGTCGCAACTCGGCCTGGTTTTCCTAGTTAGAACAATCCTATGACTTGGCCTTCTCCTACTATGGCTAAACACTAGTCAAAGCACGCTACTCTACTATCTGTACCATGATTCCTAGTCGTCTTGTACTCCAAAACTCATTTGTGGCTAAAGTCATATATCATAATAATTATCTAATAATTATTTATAAAAAAAATCTAAAATTACCATTTAAATCAAATAAATAAAATAATAAAAATATTTCAAGAATTTTTGGGAAGGGGAGCTACAAAATATCCTTGATTGTTCCTTACTTCTTTGTATATTTGTACTGTTACATGTTGGCTTGTATATTATGTATCTTGCTAGTCCTCTGAGGACCTGATGATCTCTTCAGGTTTAGCGACTGCGTGGAGTTTAGTTAGCGGCTCATGATGGTAGTGATTACTCCTGCAGGGATACAAGTATTTGCTTGTGATATTTCTTTATTATTCTCTCGTGCTTTATATTCCGTACAATGATATATTCTACTTATTTTATAGACTCATATCATTCTTGGAGTCTAATCGGACAATATGATAATGGACTGCAGACCATGACCCATAATTGTTCATTCTTGTTTATATGATTCCTGTGGATTGAGATATAGTTTAGATTAGACATGATATCCTATTCTAGACAACTTATGCGTATTCGAGGCGGGCTGGAGTCCGCTCGATACGTAGTTGGCTTACTCACGAGCTCGCGTCCGAAAAGCGGGTGCGGGTCGTGACAAGATTTTGTAGTGGCCCATGCAGGTCAGTGCATATCGTATCGGTTACGTAACTGTATTGATACGAGCCTGCTTAACTGACTAAACCCTTAGAAATCTCAATCCACCCTGCCTTAAAAATTCTCTTAGAAATTTTTCTACCGTCTTTGAAACTTCGTATTCGTTCTCGATTATTCTCCCTTGCCTTCTTGTACCATTGATTCTCGTCCCTTCCTATTTCGGGGTGACAAATAATCGTGATGTTTAGAATTCAGCAGAAATTCTTAAGTTATTGTATAATAATGCTTGATTATTGAATAATTGGTTGTTCGTAAATATGAGAGATTATAGATACCATATGTCTTAGATATTTTTGGTAGAATTATTAGCCACTAGTTAGAAGATCATAAGATTTTAGTGACCTGTGTTTCAAGGGAGTAGTGTGACCAAAGGTGGGTAGAAGTACTTGAGATTTCGTAAATACCAAATGACTAGAGAAGGCCATAAAATATTTTTGAAATTAAATTTGAGCAGATTAAGGTGATAGTAGACTTTGATTTTAAGGCATAGTTATGAATTAGAATTTCGAGGACGAAATTATTTTTAAGGTGGGTAGATTTGTAGCTTTTCTTCCCCAATTTTTTTTGAAATATTATTTAATTATTTATTTGATTTAAATGGTGATTTTGATATTTTTATAAATAATTATTTAGTTAATTATTACGGTAGATTATTTTAGCCATAGTTGAGTGTTGAAGTACCAGACGACTAGGAATCATAGCACGGGTAGTACAGCGGCGTGCCTTGACTAGTGTATTAGCCATGCCAAGGGAGACCCAGCCATAAGTGAGTCCTAACTAGGAAAACCAGGCCAAGTTGCGACTTAACCCCAACCGATGAATTAATTAATTAATAATTAGATATATTGATTTTAGATGACCCGATTGTACCAACTTAGTCCGGACAGGGCCCGAACCGAGCCCAAGCCCGTGTAGGCTTATAGTAAGTCCAAAGACGTCCATGACGATATACCTTGAGTGTATACGTCTTTCTTGTTTTAAGTATCTAATAAATATTTTCCTAGAATAATATATATATAATATTAATATTCGGTTATTTTTTATTGAATATTTATTCTTGGGAATGTGGTAACTATCCCTTTACATTATTTTTGTGCATTGAGATTTTACTGTACACAATTGTATGAACCCTATTATCGCATTTCTTATTTTCTTATCCTCATTATTTTATTATTGTTATAAAATGGTTATTTCATTTAAATTATAATAATAGAGGTATCTCATATATATATAATTTCTACTTATAATGATATTTTACAATTGTATTATGAGAATAGCTAATAAGGGTTTCATTAGATTTTGTATAAACAAGAGAATATATATATGAATATATATATATATTTTTATGTATATATATATATATATATGGTTTATATAGAAAGCAAATAAATATATAAATCAAAAGAAAACAATAAAAAGATAGGCATACTTGCAAGTAAAGCTGCAGTGAACATTTATTTACAACCAACCAGACATGCACTACTGCTAAAAGCTGTTCCTTACGATTTCAATATGCAACAAATTTTTAAGTTGTTCATGTGCGATGTGCTACTTAGTTAGTGGTATTTGCTAGCGTTATTTTACACCTTATGATATTTCCAAGCACACGCAAGGGGGCCAACCACCCAGCCCAACTACAGCAGCAACCGATCCCAACTCTCCCCATCCCGAGAAGGAAAGCACAGCTCAGCACGGCTGTGTAACCGAACTCCCCCTCCGTTCGGCTAAACCGGCCACGCGTATAAATGTAGAAACAGGGAGCGAGCGAGGAGTTATCATCTAAACCCTAATCCTAATGTGCGCCACCCCAGCCCCGACAGCGGCGCGCAACTTGGACTGCCGCACGCGACCGTGCGGGCTGTCGGAGCCGACCACGGTACGGCAGATCAACAGCAGCGACGGCAGTAACGTGCTGTATAGGACCTACTTTGTCGCGATATTCCGGTCGTCTCAGTCGATCATTTTTCGAAACGATTCTTCAGGTACGACCACAACCCTAACACCTTTAAACCCCTTTAGATAGAATTAATTGTATTGCAGTAAGATGCCCGGGAGGTCGATTCAAAGTCGGCCCGAAAACTGTTCAAAATTGAACAGGAATCGAAACCCAAAACCCTAAGTTGGAAGGCGATTTTCTGCCAACCCATTGAGTTATTAGAAATTATAATTGAACAACTTTTTAGACAATATATATATGATTACAACCCATTTGATAGACTCTGATTTCGTAAGGTATGTAGGAAGTTATTCGATTCTGAAGTTTACCAAAAAACTATTTTTAAAATATTAAAAAACTAGAAAACCTCCGATATAACGTGCGTCTCGCCAATCCGGTCGACGTGGTCGTGAACCGAAAGCATCAAAAGGTGCGTAACGGCTTCGTGGATGTGTGGGCTTTGACGGAATTCAAATTGGTCGCGTGTGCACGACGAATTTGATGCGTATCCGTCAAAATTTACCGTAGCGACCTCTTTGCAAATTTTTTAATTACTTCATGCACGTTCTTTAGATCGAGACAAAACTTATGCCAACAGGACCGTATCATTTTTCTGGTCCTGTATGCCAAATTTTGTCCGATTCTGAGACAGTTGATTGGATCGCCGTTATGCGGGCCCCACGGTCCGATTCAACGGACGATTTTGTGTACGGCCCATCGAAATCCAAAATTGGACATACCATTGGGTTCGTATCATCAAAAAAAATTGGTAGACATGTAGTTTGACGACTTTAGAGACCATTGACTCTGGCATGCATTTCGGTGCAAATCGGGTCCAACGGCGGATACCGTTTTGGCCCAAAATTACCGTTTTACTCCTGTGTCCAGAATTGGACTTAAGGATATGCAATCATAGTTAATTTGACTATTCTGAGAATATCGGTAATATTTATTTCAGCTTTCGGAGACAGTTGTGATGATTTGGACTTTACGGCTCACCTATTGACTATATTTTGTGGGATCTGCGTGCACCCTCCAGGCAAGTATACCTTGCCAGCTTGTACAATATAATTTATATGCATGTTTATTATCTCGCTGTTGTTCTTTTCCTTACATTCGTGATTGTTTTATTCCATGTCTATTACACTCATCCTGTTATAGTTTTACTTTACATGTCTTTAGTTTTCTGCACATTCTTGTTCCTTTATGTTATGTTATTTCTATCTGTTATACTGTGTTAGTTTCATATGTATTCCTTGATAGAGTCGTCTAATCCTACACCACGATTCCCTCGACTTGATTATTACTTGACTTAACTTGACATGACTTGAGTAGGACTTGACTTTGACATTCTATATATTGTGAGTGCTTACCTTGACTACGGTCTATAGGATTTTTATACTAGGTTTGGCTACCGTCTTGGTTGTGAGTGCTTGCCTTGACTGCGATTGAGACACTATAGATTGTGATTGCTTGCCTTGACTGCAGTATATAGCTTTGACCTATTAGCCATTTCTAGTATGGCATGCCAGTGTGTTAGGATCCTTGTGTTTAGATCTTGTGTCTTAGTTCATTTTGTCTCGTTGGATATCCTTGATTGTTCCTTACTTCTTTGTATATTTGTACTGTTACATGTTGGCTTGTATATTATGTATCTTGCTAGTCCTCTGAGGACCTGATGATCTCTTCAGGTTTAGCGAGTACGTGGAGTTTAGTTAGCGGCTCATGATGGTAGTGATTATTCCTGCAGGGATACAAGTATTTGCTTGTGATATTTCTTTATTATCCTCTCGTGCTTTATATTCCGTGCCATGATATATTCTGCTTATTTTATAGACTCATATCATTCTTGGAGTCTAATCGGACAATATGATAATGGGCTGCAGACCATGACCCATAATTGTTCATTCTTGTTTATATGATTCCTGTGGATTGAGATATAGTTTAGATTAGACATGATACCCTATTCTGGACAACTTATACGTACTCGAGTCGGGCTGGAGTCTGCTCGATACGTAGCTGGCTTGCTCACGAGCTCGTATCCGAAAAGCGGGTACGGGTCGTGATAGCCCCTCAAGTTTGGTTCGATTCGGAGTAGGATAGCTATGCACATCGACGACGTATCGATGTGTATATATAGGTGTTCGATGAAATGCTTGAATGGGTTTTAAACTATTATTTTTAAAAAGTATTTGTGCATTTTTGTAGCCAATAATGTGCTTAGTGAGGTCGTGAAGGGCTGAGAGTGCATCAGTGTCTGTGTCGTGTCCACGAGGAGCGAGACTCGCAGCACGAGGGCTCGTGCAGTGCTCGTGCACTACCCTGCTACTCGAGGGACATTGTGCACAGTCTGTGACACTAGGGGACACAAAACTTGGCGAGAGGCTTGGAGGTGTGTCTAACATGCCAGCCTCCAAGTGGCGTGCCACCCCATGTCGTGTCGGACTCAGGGTTTGAGCTGTACGGATTACTCGAACAGTACACAGTGGTGTTCTCTATTTTTTACTGTTTGTGTTGTGCAGTCAGATTTTATGAACTTACAAGAGTTGTTGTGTCATCCTAGAACCCTAGATAGTTTGGTTTATCATCTGTACACACACACTCAGCTCTATCTTGCATTTCGTTCACTGCTACATACAATTCTTTCACTGCACATTCACATTTCCCCCATTCCATTAAATCTTGAATTAAACACCCTGTATCGTCTAATGTTCTGCTCCTATCAGAGATTACACCACACACACACTTTGCCTGCATAACATTCCCTACCTACTTTTATCTGTACTATAATTCATTTTATCTATTAGCCAACTGCCATTAGAGATCCACACTGTCCTACATCCACATTTGCAACTCCTGCGTGTGTTGTATTCATACTTCACTAATTATGAATATCATTCACTGTATTCCCTTGTTCATGTGTCAAATCCTTGTTAGAATGCCATACATATCCACTAGTGTCCTGCATATAGGATTAGTTTGAGACATCTAGTATGAAGCATCTGTCCATTCGAAACTGTTCACCTAGGATGTTTGTTAGACTTCTTAGTCCAAAGATTTCCCTGTATTACTCATCTTAATTTCATCCATGTTCTAATCTCTGAGAACACCTATAGTGTTCTGCCTTAAACATCATTCTAGTTCGGTCCTATTTTTTATAGGTATTATTATCTATCATCCACATTGATCATTTTCTAGTTAGTTCTTTTGTAGCAGTCATCATTTGTGTCAGATGTTGAGTATAGGCTCAATTGGGTTATGGTTCAGTGTTCCAGTATTTGGCATTCCTTATCATACTCAGCCCCTTGGGCTTATGTTCAGCGAGGGGAGGTAATGTGATGGCTCGATGTAATCACTTCATTTTCTTAGCCAGTCATAAGCCTCTAACCTATACACACTTTCATTCACTGCATTCCCTCCATATTACACTATAAGTTCTATTCCTGATACTGAATTATATCAACGTACATATTTATCCATTGCCATAGCCCCACTCAACGGCATGTCCTGTATACCCCCATTAGTACAGATATGATGCCCGTATATTAGATATTGTCCTGCACTTGGACATATCCTGAAAACCCTTTTCCGATACTAGATGTTAAGCCACCCTTCTTTTCGCCCTGTATTCCAAATTAGCTACTACATATTGCACCACTGCATATTGTACAGACGCACCAACCTTGCATCCACCATTCATCTGTCCATTATTGATTCACTATATATTAGCCAACTATACATTTCATGTCATGCACATACTAGATGTCCTGCATACCTATAAGAGTACATGTCCATTTACCTGAACACTTAAGTACCCAGTCCAGAGTAAATTTTCTCCCATATTCTCTGTTAGCATGCACAACTTATAATCCATTCAAGTTCAGTCTTGGTTCTAATAGAGAAGCTACCCATTAGATATCTGACCTGCCTATAGAACATCACCAATATGATTTCCATGTAGATGTTCTGTCCCAATACTTATTAGAGTATAAGTCCAATTACTCTTCCATTTCTTTTCCCTTAAGACTTGTTCAATCCTTTGAATGTTTATGGTCAGTTGGACCCAATTTATGAATGCCTTACTATCCCTTATGTCTTTTCCTGTACCTAAATTGCCTTGGTTGGTAGTGTCATGATTGATGCTAGTATCCTGAGGTTAGACCAAAACCCTTCCTCTCACTCTTTGGTTCAGATGAGACCCATATAGTTCAGTTGGGAACATATACTCTGCCCTCAAGCTAAGTCTGTGATCTGGTATCTTGAACCATTGGTCCAGACCAGTGGCTTAGCCATTCATTAATCACTGCACAGGTACATGCCCTTCCAATATCTATTTGCATAGCCTACATCTTCACTTCACCACTGGTTGCATCATGTCCTGGAATCCCCTTATTCCTTTCACTCATTACCTCATTCTACTGTATCATGGTTCAGCCCCCAACTAATTTGGATAATATATTTTGTACTTTGTACGTATTATTATGGGCTATGAAGTTGAGGACTTACCTTAGCTTTATTGTCCTCTTGGTGATATTACAACCTGTGAGAATAGTGTATATATGTGATGTACAATATATTATATATATATATATATATATATATATATATATATATATATATATATATATATATATATATATATATATATAATATATCATATAAGATATTGTAAATATACTAGGTTGGGGTTGAGGGCAAGGTTATATGTGATGAAGTAGTATAGGTTGGTTGTGATAATTAGTATCATGATATAGGTTAGGTAGAAGTGGTAGTGAATACATAATATCTATGAATGTGTAATGCCTTATATATATATATATATATATATATATATATATATATATATATATTTTTTTTTTTTTTTTTTTTTTTTAAAAAAAAAAAAAAAAAAAATATATATATATATATATATATATATATATATATATAAGGAAGGGAGAGTAAGATGATGAAGCGGCAGCGGTCGGGAGGCCCTCTCTTCGCCACCCCGCCCTCCTCCGCCGGCATCTGGTGGGTGGGATGGCCGATCGGCCTCCCCGGCCCGGCGGCTTCGCTATGCTTCTTCACCCCCTGGGCGGTTCCCCACCCCGAGGTCAGCCGGGCCTCGCCTGGCCCGCCCCTCTGTGGGGTCTCCCCCCTCCCCTCCGGTTTCCTACCGAGCGCCCCCCCCGTCCCCCCTACCTCCCTCCAACCATCCCCTTCTTTCCCGGCGTCGTCGTCATGGTCCGCACCGGCGCCACCGGTCGAGGTAGGGCTCCCCGCCGGTCATCGACTCGCCCGAGGTCGCTTCGACTCCCCCCGTCGTATAGCCCGCCCCTTTGCCGGTTGCGCCTCCTCCGGCTGAAGCTCTTCCCATCCCGGCGCATCCACCCTCCCTGGCTCCCCCTCCTCTCGCGCCCTCCTCTCGTTGTCGGCCTTCCTCCTCCTCCTCGCCCCAGTTCCCCCGGGGGCCCCTACTCCCGTTCCGTCCCCCCGTCGGAGTTCGAACTGACGTCGGAGGTCCCTCCCCACCCCCCTCGGGCCTGGAGCCTCCCGCTGGACGCTCGGTGTCCCCCTCTCCGGTGACAGCCGTGCCGCCGGCGGTGCCACCGTCCCTTCGACGCTCCGCCGCCGCCCCCGTCCCCTCCCCCTTCATTTCATCTCTTTCTCCTAGCCGCAGCTCTCCCGGTAGCCGTTGGCGCAGCGCCCCGCCCTGGCATCACCGGTGGTAGACCAGACGCCACTCTCCGTCCTCCCCCCGGAGGTCCTCTCCCTGCCAGATTCCCTGTCCCGAGTTGCCATGCGGCCCCCTCCCCCGCCGGCGGGCTGGCCCCCTCCGTTGCGGTCAGCAGGACCGCCCCCCTCCCTCCCCTCTCCCCCTCCCTGTCCTCATGACTTCGTCCTCGTCGGAACCCCCTTTCCGCTGTTGCCACCCTCGGCCTCCGGCGCTCGCCCTCCAGGCAGGCCTCCTCCGTCGGCGCCCCTCCGCCTCCGGGAGACGCACCTGGGCGGGGGGCCCGACGCTCGCTTCTCGTTTTGTGTACCATATTGGGTAGTGCACCTTCCCGAGCTGCGTAACTGTAACACTTCGGGTTGTGCATCCTCGGGCTGCGCAACCGACGCTTTGGGCAGTGTGCCCACTCCTCCCCAGGGACTAGCGCCCACACCGGTTCAATTTTCGAATTTTTTTCGTAATTTTGCAGTGAACTCCCTCAACCTCTTGTACTTTCAACTTAGCATATACTAGGGTCCTTTTTGTGTTTTATGACCCTGGCCCCTGTAATGCTCGTTACGAGCACCCTTTTATTTAATAAAATGCTGTTTGCTTAAATATATATATATATCTGTTTGTGTGTGTGTGTGTGTGTGTGTGTGTGTGGGTGTGTGTGTGTGTGTGTGTGAGATTTTTCATAGGGTATATGTGATATGGTTATGGGTTAGAGTTTTGAGTAGTTAGTGTATAGTTGGTTAAACCCTAAAATTTGACCATTGACTTAGTTTGACTAAGGGTTGACCAGAGTTGACTTTGGGTTGACTTTGACCTAGAGCATATATATTTGCATCGTATATTCAAATATTCAAATTAGAACACGTTATAACCTGTATCTCTTTAAATAGGACTATATGACTCCAGTTTGGACATCTATATACATCTATTGCTCAGAATATCAGGCGAGTACATTCTCTTATCATTTCATAACTTGCTTAGTATTATATTCCTGCTTTAGATTACCTTATTTGATACTGTCACGATATTATCACGGATTGGTACTTTATGGATCCCTACATTGAGATGTTATCCCCCTCGGGAGCATCGGATACTTCATGTCATGTGTTTTATGTACATCATGTATTCCTCGCTCTCATGTTATTCATGTTTCTCATGTGCTTTATGTACGTTCATGTACATTTATGTACGCTCGTGTACTCTTATGTGCTCTCATGTACGGTTATGTTTCTCATGTACTTCATGTGTAACCTATACTTCATGTGTACCCTTCATGGGCCTTCATGCAAAATTCATGTTGACTCAGTACTGAGCCCCCATATATACTTCATGTACACCCATCTATGTGCTTTCTTGTGAAAATCATGTGCGTAATATAACTTGTCTAGATCCTTGTGTATTGATTGGGGTATGGGAGAGTATAAATAGTTATGTGAACAATTATAAAGTAGTATAACCATGTGAGCCTCTTTAGTATATTCATATGCAAATCCAGCCGTTCACATGTCAAATTTGTACTCTACATCACTAGTCACAGATAGTTCTCTACTTATAGTATATATTTCCATTACAGTTCTCTCTTTTACATCATGTACATTCTTTCAGTTTTCATGTATCGTACTGTTTTGCACGTTTATATTTTCTAACCTGCTATGATCAGTGTGAGATGTATTGTGCTCGCTCCTGTTCTGACTGGACCTATTAAAAATATTATAGAGGATAATGAGGAACCCTGCACCCCTTACTATGGAGCTTGCCTAGATGACACTCGCAACCTTGACCCTTGGGAGGTTCAGGCAGCTGCTGAGGATGATACCCATGCATAGTATAGATAGTTTAGACTGTTCATCCTTTTCATGTTAGTTGTTGTCTTTGATTCAGAGTTGTATTATTATGGAGATGTTGAGACTTGTGTTTGTTAACTATGATTTATTTCACTTCTGTTTGTACCTCAGTTTTGAGAATTTTCCCTTATCTATTCTATTGTGCTATATTCTACCTCTAGATTGTGATTGAGTTGTACCTTCTGTGACTTGGCCTCCAGTTGGAGGGTATTTCATATTGTGTTAGTTATGTTCATGACCTAGAACAGCGTTATACCGCCGACACTTCGACGTAGGCTGGGCGCTGTTACGTACTCGTACCCTCACATTAGGTGCGGGTTGTGACATACGGTATGTGCTGAATTTGAGAAAAATAAAGCTACCAAATCCTCTTTCAAATCCATCAACTCTGTAAGTACTACTAGACCTTTGCAACTGCTTCATATGAATTTATTTGGTCCTAGAAGAGTAGCCAGTCTTGGTGAAAAACTCTACGCTTTTGTAATTGTTAATGATTTTTCTTGATTTACTTGGGTTTTCTTTCTCACAAATAAAAGTGATACTATTTCTGTTTTTGAATTTTTTGCTAAAAAGGTTCAAAATAAAAAAGGCTTCATGATTACTCGAATCTGAAGTGATCATGGCGGTGAATACGAAAACTCTGATTTCAAAAATTTTGTGACTCAAATAGTTTTAATCATGAATTTTCATGTCCTAGAACTCCCCAACAAAATAATGTTATGGAGCGGAAGGATAGGACTCTTGGTGATATGGCTAGAGTCATGTTGAATTAATTTTCTCTTCCGAAATAGTTTTGGGCTGAAGCTGTCAGTACAACATGCCATATTTTGAATAGGGTGTTGATTCGACCTATTTCGAAGAAAACTCCATATGAACTTTGGTTTGGTAGAATACCAACTATTTCTTATTTTCGAGTGTTTGGTTGTCGCTGCTTTATCCTTAATACCAAAGACAACTTAGGTAAATTTGTTGCCAAAGCTGACGAAGGTATTTTTCTTGGCTATGCTGCAAGAGTAAAGGATACAGAGTGTTCAACAAACGCTATATGATTGTTGAAGAATATGCTAACATAACCTTTGATGAGAATAATAGTACAACTGCTCTTTCCGATGACGAATATGACATACACATCAGACCATCAACTTCTACACTCGTGGATACAACATTGGTAACCAGTTCTTTGGAAGGCTTATCAAAGAAGTTTCATTTTACACCATCGCATCCGAAAAACTTGGTAATAGGTGAGGTATGAAAAGGAGTAAGTACTCGATCATCTGTTAGAGACTCTATAGCTAGCACTGCATTTATTTCTCAAATAGAACCCAAAAATGTTTTAGACGCTTTCTCTGATAAATTTTGGATATCGGCAATGCAAGAATAACTCAACCAGTTCGAAAGAAATTAAGTTTGGGAACTTGTTCCTAAACTTGTTGATCATTCGATCATCGATACTAAATGGGTTTTTCGTAACAAAGTCAATGAGGATGGTTCAGTCATACGTAACAAAGCCCATCTCGTAGCTCAAGGATACGACCAAGAGGAAGGTATTGACTACGATGAGACGTACGCTCCTGTTGCACGACTTGAATCAATCTGCATGCTTTATGCATTTGCAAATTTTCAAAATTCAAACTTTTTCAAATGTATGTCAAAAATATTTTTCTTAATGGCTTTATTAAAGAAGAAGTATTTGTAAAGCAACATCCTGGTTTTGAAAATCATAAATTTTCCGATCATGTTTTTAAACTTAAAAAGCTCTCTATGGCCTTAAACAAACCCCTCGAGCTTGGTATGAATGCCTTAGCACTTTCTTACTTGGCAAAGGTTTTTCAAATGGGCAAATTGATACGACACTCTTTATAAAATCTCTTGATGACACTATTCTCTTAGTGCAAATTTATGTGGATGACATCATATTTGGGTCTACTAATGAGGTCTTGTGCCAAGAGTTTGCCAAGTGTATGCAGAATGATTTTAAGATGAGCATGATGGGGGAGCTCAACTACTTCCTTGGACTGCAAGTCAAACAATACTCATAAGGCATCTTCATCAGCAAATCAAAGTATATAAAGGATATACTGAGAAGTTTGATCTTGACAACATCAAACCAATCAGTACTCCTATGGCTACTACAACAAAACTAGAACCGGATGAAAGCGGCAAACATGTTGATTAACGTAAGTATCGAGGTATGGTTGGTAGTCTACTTTATTTAACTGCTAATCGTCTCGATATCATGTTTAGTGTTTGCTTGTGTGCTCGATATCAAGCTAACCCTAAGGAATCATACATGATTGCGGTTAAGCGTATCTTTCGATATCTTAAAGGGACTGTTACGGTAGGCTTGTGGTATCCCAAAACTAACTCCTTTGACTTGATCGGATATTCCAATGCCGATTTTGCGGGATACAAAGTCGACAGTAAGAGTACCAGTGACACGTGTCATTTATTAGGTAAGGTTTTAGTCTCTTGGTTTAACAAAAAACAAAACTCTGTAGCACTATCCACAATGGAAGCTGTATACATCGCCGTTGGACGTTGTTGTGCTCAGATTCTGTGGATGAAGCAAACCCTTGAAGACTATAATTTATAGTTTAAGCACATACCAATATTATGTGATAACACTAGTGCAATTAACCTGAGCAAAAATCCAGTATATCACTCATGCACTAAGCACATATAAATTAGACATCATATTTTGTGTGATCATCAAATGCATGGCACTATTAACTTAGAATTTATTGACACTGATCATCAGCTAGCAGACTTTTTTCACAAAACCTCTAGCCGAAGAGCGTTTCAACTTTCTTCGTCAAGAATTAGGAATTTTGGATGAAAATGTCGTATAATAAGTTGTACCTGTGCAAATAACTGATAAAACATAATCGTACATGGTGAAATTGCTTTGGTTACAAGCCAAAAGGGCCCTTCTGATAACAAGGCGTAAAAGCCTAAGCGACGTTGTGTACTAGTCTCCGGACTACCACTAGCTGGGATCCAGCTCCTACAGCTAACCTGAGGCGATTCACCTATGTTAATCATTGTTTAACAAAATTTATCGCAAGGTTTAAATTATTTTATGGCTAATATAATTCATCATTGCTAATTCAAGACAATTCTTTTTATTTTTTATCAACATTTTTTTAGCTTTTTGGAGTTCTGGAACCAACCCCACAGAACTCGGGCCGAATTCTGCCTATGGCAGAGTTCGGGCCGAACTCTGTGTACTAGGTACCAGAACCTTCAGCCATTCCTGGCCATTTATCCGATTTGATCCAAGGGCCACAATTTAACTAGTGCATCCGGTCCTACTCTTTATATGCACGAATTTGGACTCTCTTTCCTCAATGCTACCACCTTTAACCTCTCTCCAAGGCCTATTTCTCCAACACCGCTCGCTACGTCGATAGCATCCCTCAAACACCGCTCCCCTCCCTGTCATCTCCGACATCGCCGCTATCACAGACACCACCACCAACATCTACCCCTTCGCCAACCAACCAAATTCGATGAACACCCACACGGACTCACGACGACACCCGCCACCACCACAACCACTCTGTCCACCAAAGACACCCACCATCGCCATCCTGATATCCCTCCGGTCGCCTTAGCTGAGCACCATCACCATCCCAAAAGAAATCACAAAAGAAAACCTAAAACCCGTACCTCCTCTGGCTCGTCCCAGCCGCCGATCAGGAGCCCTGGCCTTCACCACCACCGCGGCGACTCATAACCGCCGCCTCCGCCCCCGCAAGTGCAGATCCCCGTGTCCTCGCCGCCGTGGCCGCCGACCGGATCCGCCGAGCGCTGCCTCCCAGCGCCTCCACCGCCTCGCTGTGCCTCTCCATGAGCCTGGCTGCCGCCCGGCGTCGCCTTCCGCCACTAGATCCACTTCCTCCGTGCTGGAATAGGGCGCTCGCCACTGCGCCGGAGGCGCGTGCACCCGCCTCCACCTAAGAATGCTGCACCGACTTTCCCCTCCGCCTGCCGTCGACCGCGTCCGTGCGGCCAGCTCTCCGACGTCGCTGCGGCTCCCCAAGCAACGCACCCCGTGCGTCGCCCTCTGGTCCACCGACCTCTGCGGGAGCCGCACCTGACCGCCGCCCGCCGCTCCGTCTCCTCCCGAGCGGTGCCTCCTCCCCTCAGGTGAGACTCCCTTCCCCAGCTTCTTCTCTCTCTTCTTCCCCTTCTCTCCATCGCTCACCTCTCATCTTCCTCTCAATTCTCTAACCCCCTTCGCTTATATCTCATCTCTCTCTCTATCTAAATGTGATGAATTAGGAAGACAGCAGTATCATTTTAGGTTTATATTATTATTATTATTATTATTATCATTTATATTATTATATCAGTATTATTATTATTATTATATTTAAGTAATTGCTCTATATTATTAAGTATATATATGTGTACTGTATAGCTAAATATATGTTATTAATAATATTTCCGTTATTAATAAAGTTTGTTATTATTACTACTTTATTGCTAATATTATTTTATTAGTATAGAGCAGTATATACATATATATGGTATATATTTTGTTGAAATATATGGTATATATATATATTTGTATTATTATTTTTTATTGATTATTATCATTATTTTTATTGATATTTCTAAAACTTATGTGTATAATAAAAATATAAACTTTGGCTCAACCTAATATATATATATATATATATATATATATATATATATATATATATATATATATATATATATATATATATATATTACCAAAATATTTTATGGTATTCTAAAAAGTGGGTTTTATTTATTTCCAAAAATTTAATTTATAGTTTTGATCAAAAACGATTTTCTAGATTTTTGGAATATTATTAATAAAGAGTACTTACCAAAGTTATACAATGATTTTCTAGTATTTACAAATATTTACCAAAGTATTATTAGACTAATAAAATCTAGTTTTCAAATAAATAGAGATATTTTCTAAAGGATAAGTACGGGTATTATTCCGTGGATTCCCATTGACTATCAAAATTATCGTGACAAATCATGACTAATTTCTACTCCTAATTCCTCGCGGCTTCAAATCTCTTCACATCAACCATGACTAACAGACTAATCAGGACATGCCAAGATCACCACACCAGTCGTCATACCAGGCAAGACACCTTGCCTTTACTGTTTAAATTTTCTGCTCAATATCATGCATATTTTATTTATTTTCAAGTTGTTTCCTTCTAAATTATATGTAGATACAAATTACTATATTTTATGCAATTGGCCTAGAGTTAAGGGGCTACCGTCAAATTTAGTGTGTCTCATTGACTTGTCTTGTACACGAGTTGTGTGTGAGAGTTGTGAGTATCATACAGAGGTCACTTGCGTGTGGGCTGATCCCCCGTGCACATGCGTAGGAATAAATGTCACTAGATGCATGTTACAAGACTTGACAGTTATCTATTATAAAACAGTGTGGAAGAAATGACACGTGTTTGTGTGTCATGGTTTCATGGTTACGACATACGTATAGTATCATTGGGGGGAGGGGACAGCTACTAGCGTAGGGGCTACATTTATTTTTACACACATTTGGGAGATAGTGTCTCGGATGAGCGCTACGTGTTACCCGGCCGATAGTGTCTCGGATGAGCGCTACTTGTTGGCCACCCTTTATTACTTGCTTGCGTGAATCCGTTACTGCCCCTGCGTAGAACGTTTTCCTCTAAAGTGCATTCCACATAGAATGGTTAGGAACCTTTACTCATGCATACCTTTCTGTTGAGCTTTTATTTATTCAGTTTACGGCATGATATTATGTGTCTTGTTACGTCCCTCTGAGGACCTGGTGATCTCTCCAGGTGTGTGTTTCATGATTCTTATAGGTGTTTTAGCTAAGGCTATGACTTGCGCTCTATTCAGTCGTGATGATTTCTCTTGGACTCGTCATTTGCTTCGCTCGACCAATCAGTTATTTGTATATTTCTTTCTTATTTAAACTTGTTAGTAGTGGATATGTGTCACGACCCGCTACCCAAATTGTTGGGCCGGTCCGAGTCATGTCCAACCTACGCTTGAGATAAAGCGCAGTAAGCTGTTCTAGAGATAACAAGATAAGACTAAATGTGCTAACAGTTCTATAAGTAAATAAAAGTCATAAATGCTCCAAACACAAAAGTCGTCTCATATAGTAATAAGTCCAAGTCTGAAATGTAAAACTGGATACATGTCCAGTTACAAAATACGTAGTCTAATACATGACTACACTAAAATATCCCAAGCAACTACGCAAACTATACGAGTTTCTCCGCAGGTACATCCTCGTAAGGTAAAGCCTGGTCTTCGGTAGTATCTCCATAATATGGGTCACAGAGTAACTCATCCTCAGTAAGGATACCTACAACGTTATCCTGTCAGGACAGGAGCAAGTACTGATTCTAGCAAACTAAATATACGAAGCATGAACATGAATGTAATAAATTGAAATCATGGCATATCATGGTTTAATTGGTTCTTTTTAGAAATGACAACATATAGTTTAAAAGTTTAAAATCGTAGTATGTACGTGAATCGGTCAATAGGTAAATAGGATGTACAACGGTATATATCAAGTTTTCTGGTATGCACATACATGCACGAACGGCATCGGTGTATATCCATACACAAACGCGGGATCAGAACATACGGCAAGGTCACATATAGAATATCACCGAGCGCGGTAAATACATACGGAGAAGGGGGTCATGTTCACGTACACTACTAGCAGTTTTCCCTTAACCTGTTATTTTAAGCATGTGAGAGATATGAGATGCTGTCCTAAACATGGTAGAGACTGAAAGTATACAACATGTAAAGTTCTAACTTGCTACCCCAAGGATCAGCATTTAACATGGTTGGTAAATCGCAGTTTATTGTTATAGCAGTATGTAAAGTTCGTAGAAAGTACTTGCCTCTAGCAAAGCAAGCTGCGATAAAAATGCTATAGATGCCTGGTAACTCGTCACTGTAGAAGTAAATACATAAACTTAGTTTTTATACTAAGTTAAACACTAAGACACTAAGTGGCGCTACACGACTTGTGACTGGGCACCAAGCCAAATGGTGATTTTTAGCATAGGAGACCAATCTGGGGTGACACAATACTCAAACTAACTTTCTAGGATCTTTACACTAGTGCGGGGTGAGTTCTAATACGACTAAAACACAAAACACACACAAAAGTTACAAGTCGTAATTATTCAATAAATAAATCAACTGTACATTGTGTTCCAATAATTTTTGAGAAAGATAAAAAGCTCAATTTTTACATAAAATAAAGTACCAAAATGATCCTTGTTAATTATAGGAATTTATTATAATCTTTCTGGAATTTATTAACCAGTACATGTATTTTATAAAAATCAGTTTTCATAAGTACACAGAAAGTGAGTTCTGGTTTCATATGCCAAAACAGTGGCAAAACTGTAAATTAAATACTGTAAAAATTATAATAAATTAGCTAAATTAACATAGTATCTAAATACTATTTTTCCAGAATTTTAACAACAATAAAAGTATTTTTAGAAATTCAAAAATAGCATGGTACACAATTAAATTTAAATAATTAATTATCTGCGTATTTTGTCCATGTACATAATTTGAACCAAAGTTCAAATACAGGACCAAAGGCCATGAATCAAGTCAATATGACTTGTACAGGTCCTGAATGTGTGAAAACACATTTGAGCCCAAAAACCCATGCTAGGCTTGGACACCAAATGGTTGCAGTAATAAAATACACAAAAAAATACAAAGGGGGTAAAAGTACATAATAAATACTAATATTTTAACTATGTGAAATTACACATAGTAGTCACATAAATATGACAAGTATATTTACATATATTAAAGTATAATATATGTATAATATCACATAAATTATAGAGGCTAAATAGTTATGTATACATACATATACATATTTATAAGGAAATATATATATATATATATATATATATATATATATATATATATATATATAAAGAAATAAATATATAATATATATAAATAACAGTAATTATATATGATAATAATAGTAATTATAATATATATAATAGTATATACATACACACACACACACACACACACACACACACACACACACCACACACACACACACACACACACACACATATATATATATATATATATATATATATATATATATATATATATATATATATATATATATATATATAATTAAAAACAAAAGAAAAGAAAGAGAAAATAAAAAAACAAAACACAACAGAGCCTAAGGCTCGAAGTCGGGCCACTGAGCGCGGGGGGATGGGGGGTTTAAACTCGCGCGCTGACCAGTGTGCCAACTCGGGCTCGCTGTTAGGAATAGGTTTAGATTATATTTATTTAGTTTTTAGTTTATATTTTATTCAATTCGATAAAACAATCCTGTGTCCTGACAGTTAGGGACACAGGAGTCGCGTGTCTGTGCTAAGCACGACACGCACGGGTCATAAAACTCGTGTCCAGACTTACCCTCGTGCTCGTCAGGACACGACGAACCACATATTTGGACACGAGACACGCACGACACATTTTGATACTGTTACTTACGTGTCCAGCTTTGGGGGAGGGTTTTCGAAGGCGCTGGACGGCGGAGGAGGTAACGTCGCGGCGGTGCTTGGGTGGCGATCGACTCAGCTTGCTGCGGCGAATTGATGGGTGGTGGTGGATGGGGGTGATCGACGTCGGGGAGTTGGCATTGGAGCTTAGCCGGAGTTAGGGTTCCGGTCGTGGGTTTGGGGAAAAAGAGGGCTGTGGGGGCGTCGATGGTGGTCGTGGGGTTGTGCTAGGGTTAGGGTTGAATCTGGGGTTTCGTTTATAGGAAGAGGAGGTCGGTTGGGGCGTCGGGCTGGCCGAAAATGGCGGGGGCAGCTGACCGGCAGTCGTCGGGGGTAGATGAGTACGTGGGGGGGAGGGTGACGGTCAAATTACAGTGGGGTCCCTAGAGTTTAGGTTTATTACAATTAGGTCCCCACCCTATAATAATGCAAAAGTAAATTTACATAACTTATTTAAAACAATTGAATTAATTACAAACTACTATTAAAACAATTCTAAAAATTACAAAATGGTATTAAAACATTTTAATAAATTACAAAATGGTATTTTAGTTATTAAAACTCATTTAAAAATTATTTAAAAATTGTAGAAATTTTTTTAAAATTATAATAAAATATTTTAAGGCTAAATATGACATTAAAAATTAATTAACACTACTTAAATCAAAATTGAAAAATCAGGGGATGACAAGTTTTTCCTCCTTGAAAAATTTTGTCCTCGAAATTCACAAGGATTGAAGACCCTACAATGTTCTAACATAGCAAGCAATGCAACAAATGACTAAGGCTATGATCGAAACTAACCTCTAAGGTATCAAGCGGGAATGGGTGGTTCCCTCGCAGCGGTTGGATTGAACAAGTAAGGGTATCTCTCCCTCATGTCCGACTCCCTCTCCCAAGTAGATTCACCCGGAGAGTGAAGGCTTCAAGCTACTCGTACTAAGGGTATGACCTTGTTCCTCAGCCTCTTCTCCCTCCTGTCTAATATCTCCACTGGCTGCTCAGAAACTGTAAGGCTCGGCCTGGTCTCGAACTCTGAATGGTCTAGCACATGGCTGGGGTCCGGAACATATCTCCTCAGCTGAGATACGTGAAAGACCTCGTGAACTCCTGCTAGGTTGGGTGGAAGTGTAATCCTGTAAGCTACCTCTCCAATCCTGCCAAGTATCTCGAACAGCCCGATGTATCTGGGACTCAGCTTCCCTCCTCGTCCGAACCGGATCGTCCCTCTAGTAGGTGATATCTTCACTAGCACTATATCACCGTCTGCGAACTCTATCGGTCTGCGACTAGCATCAGCCCAGTGTTTCTACCTGTCCTGAGCTACTCTGAGCCAGTCTCTGATCATCCCGACCTTCTCTGCTGCGTTCGTGATCATCTCTGGCCCAAGCATAACTCTATCCCCGACATTATCCTAAAAGAGCGGTGTACGGCATCGTCGTCCATATAGTGCCTCGAAAGGAGACATACTGATACTGGCTTGGTAGCTGTTATTGTATGAAAACTCTACCAAGTGCAGATGGCTCTCATTTGTAGACCGTGCCTCCCTGATCTGCTCCATCAAACCTGACTGAATGTCAAGTGCCATCATCTGTATCACTGATCCTGGCCGAACTATCTCAATACCGAGCTTCTCCAGATCTTCCCGCAAATACCGATCTATCATCAGATACCATGCCATCGGATGCCTGCTCAGCGCATCCGCCACCACATTTGCCTTCCCGGAATGATACTATAAATCGATGTCAAAGTCTTTCATCAACTCAAACCATCGTCTTTGCCTCATGTTCAGCTCTTTCTGTGTGAACACATACTTTAAGCTCTTGTGGTCAGTAAAGATTTCCACACGCTCTCCGTATAAGTAATGTTTCCATAACTTGAGTGCAAAGATCCCCGCAGCTAACTCTAGGTCATGGGTAGGATAGTTCCGCTCATGAGTCCACAATTGCCTAGATGCATAAGTAATCACTTTTCCATGCTGCTGTAGGACACATCCTAGCCCCTTCCCAGAAGCATCGATGTATATGGTGAAACCTCCAGAACCTGAAGGTAATGTCAGAACTGGAGCGGTCGTCAGCCTCCTCTTCAGCTCCTCAAACGCTGCCTGGCAGTCCTCTGACCAAATGTACTCTACGTTCTTCCGCGTCAGCTTCGTCATGGGTTCAGCTATCCTAGCAAAGTCCTGGACGAACTTTCTATAATAGCCTGCTAAACCCAGAAAGCTCCTGATCTCTGAAACTGACGTCGAAGCCTTCCATGTCTCAACTGCAGCAATCTTCCTGGGATCTACCGAGATTCCCTCTCCAGTAACTACATGGCCGAGAAACTCCACTCGATCTAAAAAGAACTCGCACTTCGACAATTTGGCAAACAATCTCTCCTGCCTCAGAATCCTCAAAACTGTCCGCAAGTGCTCTGCATGCTCCTCCGGCGTGTTCGAGTATATCAGGATGTCGTCGATAAATACTACGACGAACTTATCCAGATACTGGTAAAATGTCTTATTCATCAAATTCATAAAGACAGCTGGTGCATTTGTGAGACCAAATGGCATCACCAGAAACTCGTACTGCCCGTACTTCGTGTTGAATGCCATCTTCTGGATGTCTGCTGCCCTGACCTTCACCTAATGGTACCCGGATCTCAAGTCTATCCTGGATGATACTTTCACCCCACTCAACGGGTCGAACAAATTATCTATCGTGGAGAGGATATTTGTTCTTGATGGTGATGGCATTCAAGGCCCGGTAGTCAATACACAACCGAACTGTACCATCCTTTTTAGGCACAAAGAGTACTGGCGCTCCCCATGGAGAAGCACTAGATCGAATGAAATCCTTTTTCAACAGGTCATCAATCTGCTCTTTCATCTCTACGGCCTCCTTGGAGTTCACTCTATAGCAAGCCCGGGATACTGGTGATGAACCCGGTACTAAATTTATAGTGAACTCCACATCTCTGTCAGGCGAAAGTCCTGGAAGATCCTCTGGAAATACATCCATAAACTCCCTAATGATAGGATGTGGCGGTGCTACGTCTCCAACTGTTGCACAACAGTTCGGCTCTAGGCTGATCTCCGGTCCTGTCCTCCTGACACTGAATGGTGCTGTGCCTGGGGGACTGAACAGAATACTACCCTCATGACAGTCTATAGCTGCATGGGCATAGCTAAGCCAGTCCATCCCCAGAATGATATCATAACCGGGGAGTGGCATCATAAAGAATCGTCCCCTGATCTCTCTCTTCCGGCTATAGTAATAGAGCATCTATAGATAGCTCTAATAGGTACTGGTCCTCCTTCCGTCATCACTCTACTAATCTACGCAGTAGGTGTAGCTACTAATGATGTTTATGCATAAACTCTAATGATAGGAAGCTATAAGATGCACCAGAATCAAACAAGCATAGAGCTAGAAAAGTATGCAAATAACATGACCTGTGATGACGTCAGCTAAGTAATCTGGCTCCGAAATCTGCTCGACTACTCCGGCTCAAGAGCTAGGCTATAAGTCTTACCCTGAGGTCCCTTCTGCTGCTACAGATGTTGCCCAACCTCTGCTGCTGAGTCGGAAGCGGCCCTCTAGATCCCGTGGCTACTGGACAGCTCCGAAGCTGATGAGTGACAAACCCACAAGCTAAACACTGCCCTAACCTCTTCCTACAAACGAATGAGTCGTGGCCTACCCTTTTACAGAATGTACACAAGGTTCCCTTCTGCTGCTGCTGCGCCGGGGTCCCGGTGCTCTAACTGGCGGGGTCCGATGATGTGGTGTGGAAGGACGATATGTCGGTTGGTGCGGCGTCTGCTGCTCTGCTGGAAAGCTTGACGCTTGGACGGTCCCTCGAGGTGTACAGAAGCCGGCCTCTTGCAAGACAGAAGACGCTCCTTAATGCTCCGGGCCAACTCTAGGCTCTGGTAGTAGTCAGTCTTACCGTTCGCCACTATAAGAATGCCAATGTCTGAAACTAGACCATGGCAAAACCTACGCGTCATCTCCTCTGGTCTGCAACCAGACTTGGAGCAAAACGGCTCAGGCGACTAAACTCTGCCGCATACTCAAACAGAACGGTTCCCTTGCTGGATGTTCTGGAATCATAGCCCCATGGCTACTCTAGCGGTGGTCGAGAAGAATTTCTTCTTGAATTGGGTTTTGAACTGATCCAAGTGGCCCTCTCTCTCGCAATAACGGCTCATTCCAGAACCAAACCCCTGCCAAGTCTATCAGCAGAAATCCCGCTGCCTCAACCTGGAGGTCACCCGACATCCTAACTCCAAGGAGCTTCCTCTCTACCGAGTCTAGCCAGTCATCTGCTACTACTATGCCCTCAGTCCCTGAGAAATCCTTGGGGTTCAGACCCATGAAGTCCTTGATCGTCCTCGCTCTCTGGCCGTGGCTCTACAGGTGGTGGGACCACGGTACGTTTCTCAGAACGCTCCATGCTCTGGCGGAGTAGGGTAGTCTGCTCATGATGGGTTGTTAGGAACCCTTGGATCAGAGTGAGCTGTTGGTTCCCGTCGAGTGTGACAGAAGCCTGGGTGTAGTATAGTGATAGGGGTGGTGGAAATATCGGGTCCTACTGGGACTGTGATGTGGAAGGTGGTGGAGGTATCTGGGTTGGTGGATTTGTTGAGTTGGGGAGTATGGTAGGTGGAGGTGGGGGTGTAGTCAACTGTCAGCTGACTAGATGGGGAGTGCGCCATTCTCAGGTGTGACATACTGGAAGGAACGAGTAAGCACCATTTATTACAATAAAAAGGACTTATAAAGACTCTTTTTTAAAGTAATAATCATAGACAAGAAAATCTAATTATAATAGCAAGCATGTGATGTATTTCCTATGTTGCAACCCTAGTATTCCTCTAGGTGTTCTAAGCGTCATTCCTAATGTTGTCTAATTAC